>CM039679.1:168406719-168415947 GCA_022537955.1 Schmidtea mediterranea | reverse complement strand
GAGAGAGATGGGTTATTTGGATGACTCATCATAATTTTTCAAAGGTCATTGAAAAAGTAGGGTCATAGGTCATTCAAAATTTCTCGAGGTCATCATTATTTTTAAAACATTTTAAATTAATTTATCCTACTTATTTTATTATTATTATTAATATTATTATTAATATTATTTTCTTTTAATTGATTCTATTATTACTTTAAAAAATTTTTTAATACTTATCAAAATTTAATTTATTATTAATATTAAATATTTTATTAATTTTATTATTATTATTATTTTTAATAGTACTTATTACTTATAAAATTTATTAAATTTTATTATTATTAATACTTTGAAAACTTTTTATAAGTATTATTATTATTATTATTTTTTATTATTATTATTATTATTTTTAATAATATTGTTTATTATTATTAATGTATAAAACTTCTATTATATGAATAATTTTATTATTATGAATATTATTATTAATTATTTTTATTATTATTATTTATATTATTATTAATTTTTTTTAAATTATTAATATTATTATTATTATTATTATTATTATTGTTTTTATTATTATTATTGTCAAGAGTCATTGGATGAGTCTTAATTTTTTTTTCAAAGGTCATTTTAAAAGTATCGTCAAGTTCATTTAAAATTTCAAAGGGTCTTAGTATTTTTAAAACATTTTTAAATATAAATCTTATACTTATTTTTATAAGTAATGTTTTAATGTTTTAATTTTAATTTTATTATTATTATAATTTTCTCAAAGTCATAAATATTTTTAGTTCTTTTTTAATATAAATTTACTACATTATTTTTATAAGGTATGTTTTAATATTTATTATTATTATTATTTTCCACGGTTTATTGGCATGAGTCATAAATATTATTTCAAGGTCATTTGTTAAAAGTAGGTCAAATGTCATAGTACTTCTTTTAAACCCATTTATAATTTTGAATATACTACTACTTATTTTTTATAAGTAGTGTTTTTAATGTTCTTTAAATTTTATTCTTTTGTATTATTATTATTATTATTATTATTATTATCTTATAAGTAGTGTTTTAATGTTTTTAAATTTTATTTTATTATTTATTATTATTATCTTTATTATTCCTTTATATTTTATTTTTTTATTGATTCATTCGTTAATTTTTAATTATTATTATCAATCATTCACCACAGTCTTTTCTATTATATATTTTCATCTCACTTTATTTTTCATATACAATTTTCACACAACGTATATAAAAACACTCTATCCATTCCGAATAGAAAAAGTTTGTTCAATCTTGCGTGGTTCCACAGTACTAGAGGGATACGAACAATTGTAAATGTTCTGTAAAAAGTTAAAGAAATTCCTATATTCCTTTACAGAAATATGCTGCAAACTTACAATATCCAAACTATTATGGCCCTCAACACTGCTGTGTATTCAACACGCATCCCGACTATGTTAGTGTTTCACTGGAAAACTTATGAGACAACTATGTGGTTATTTCTTCCAACAATTTAATGACATACTCTCTACTTTTGCGCCTATAATGTGGTACTCGCTGCTTAAACTCATCACAACCTAGTTCAATCACTCTTATCGTAAAGCTTCTGAGATTGTTAAGAAAATGTATATAATTTATGATACACAGGTGTTTTTTGATTGAAATATGTGTGTTTGTTTTACCGATATCACAGGAACAAATCATGGACAATTTTTTAAGAAATATACACCGTATTCTATGCATTATCATGGCGATTCCGAATTTGATTAAAGTTGTGAGAAAGTTGTTAAATTTGAGATAGAAACTGTTATTTGTTAAATAATGTTTATTAACTTGAAGAAATTTTAGAAATAAGACCTTTAGCAAAGGAAGGAAATAGTAGTTAATTGAGTAAACTTATTAAAATTACCAAAGTTTTTTGACAAGTCTTTGATAGATTCTTTAATAAAATTTTGTTAGTACTATTGAATAAGAATTTAAAAAAAAAAGTTTCAATAACAACAGTGGAATCGTAAGAAACTAGTACTATCAGTTAATTAAATTAACTAAGTTTGTAAAATAATTGACAAAAATTTTTTTAGATTTTTTAAAAATTTTAAAGATTTGTTAGGTATTGTTCTTAGGTACTTGTTGAATAAAAATTAATGTATTTTATCAACAGCTTCAATAGTTTTTAAATCGTACCAATTTCTCTTCATTCTGAATAATCGTAAATACTTTAAATTATTCAGAAATTGTCAATTAAAAAAACATAAAATAATCAGGTACAAATATTTTTAAATACTAGTCAATTTTAAATTTTTAATTTATTACACATATAATCATAATAAAATAAATACTTGTATAGACAAATAGTTATATGAATCAAGTCAATTTCCTTAGAACTAAAATTTTAATCGATATATTTCTTGATTAACCTTAAATCAATGAAAAAGTAACGGAATCTTCCTAAGTAATTTTATAAATTCAACCAACTCAATTCCCTTTAAAAAAAAATACTATAAATTCGACTCTCAACCAATCATTTCCTCTTATGTCAATTTTTCCACTCCATTATACCAACTATATTCAATATTTTTATAAACAGCCTACTTCAAGTAGATAATTATTTTACCTTTTGATACCAATATTCATTCTCAGTAAATTTCTTTAGAAATATTATAAATTACTTTCTTGACGCAATCCTTTTCCATCAAAATAAAATATTTCAGCCATAATTCAAGTATTTTTCATATAAAAAAAAATCGATAAAATACAATTTGATAATATTTCCCTTTAAATAACAATATTTAACCTACCCAACCCCCTTAAAAATGACAAAAACAAACTTTGTTAATTGACTATTTCTCACTAAAGTAAATTCCCTCTTAGACCAATCATTTCCCATCAAAAAACACTTTACCCCTACCCTACAACTATATCATTATTTTTTATAGAAATCACCCTTAAATAACGATATTATAACGCGACTCCAGTACCTTAAAATATCACACAATCTGTTCTTAATTCGATTATTTCCTTAAAAGATCATAAATTTTTCCTTTCTCTAGGCCAATTGTTTTATCACTCAAAATAAAATAAAATTTACTTCATCATAACCAATCATTCTTTTTAAATGACATTAATCCAAGCTATATTCATTATTTTCATAAAAATCACCGAACTTATATCGATATTCACGAATAAATTTTCTTGGAAATCCCTTAAAATAGAATTTCATCTCGTGAACAAATCCTTTCCCCTTAAAGATCATAAATTCTCTTCTTAGACAGAATACATTTCTCTTTACATACAATATTCACTCTCTCAAAAGATTTACACACATATTGATATCTATCTGAAACAAATCCCCATAAAATATATTATAAATTCCTCCTCTATATTCTCCCATTTGAAAATATTTACCTTTGACACCAGATATTCAACCAACGTTAACCCTTAAAAATATCAACAAAACTTGTTCTTAATCGATTATTTCCTTAAAATATCATAAAATTTATCTTAACCCAATCATTTCATTGAAATTACATTTCCCCAACTGCACCAATAATATACATATTTTTTAAAAACCTACAAGGTAAAATTTCTTTAGAAATCTATATTTAACCGACTCTACTCCTTAAAATTCATCATTCGAATCATATTTACTATATGTATTCAACCAATCAAATTCCCTTAAAATTTCATAAAAATTTGAATTTTACCAATAAAAATAAATTTTTCTTTAAAGTATTACAAAATTGTTATCATCATTTTCCATCGAAAATCACCACAATTTTGTTCTGGCAACAATTTCAAGCAATTAAAAAATTCATCAAAAATGACTAAATCGAATAAAGTCTATGTTTCCCACATAAATTAAATTATTGTAAAATATATATCATATTGCTCATTAAAATTAATCAGTAAATCAAGTATAAATTCAATAAAAATTACCAGTCAACCATTAGAGATATATCAATGATTTTCTAACTATACTGATAACCACACTGAGCATCCCCTTAAAAATCTCTAAATTATACTACTTTTGTGATTGATATCCATGAAATCAATATTAGATTTGAAAATGAAAGTAATTATTGACCCTTTATTTACACTGTAAATCAATTAAAATTTTAGGTTTCACTAAAATATTTTTAAAATTAACTGATTTAATCAACTATTTAAATAGAACATAAAATTATAATTAAAATATCATTTACTATTCAAAATCTATCAGTCAAATTGGATTCTAATTGGTAAATAATTATCTTAAATAGATGTTTCATAAACATTTTGATCCTAAATTTATTTATTTATTTTATTTATTTTTATTTAAAATAATCTTAAATCAAGTCAATTCTAAATAAATTAGGAAGAAATTAATTGTTTCTAAAATTATAGATTTACCCTAATTTCTTCAATAATTTCATTAAACATAATCAAACCTTAAATCCATTAAAATTCAAAAGAAAACCATAAATTCACAAAGATGATTAAAATTTACTAAAATAAATACCTCGTAAAACTAGATATTACTTAAATTATAATAAATTTCCCTAAAAGCTCTAATTGATTTACATAGCCTAAATTATTTATTTTTGTCGAGTACAACCTAATCTATTGAAAGATGTAATTTATTTAGTTAAATTTTCATTGAAAATAACAAGTCAACAAATGGAATTTTAATTAGTAAAGATTATATTCTATAAAGAAAATTTTCAGTGAAGAAGTAATATTGGTGAGATAGTACATTAAGTGACTAAAATCGTTGAAATTACTGAAAACAGTGGGATAGCTAAAGATATCTACTAAATAGATGAAATATCAATTGATATCTTAATAACTTACAAGGGTAATATACTTTGAATGGAGAAAATATACATCGAAGAGAAAAATATTCGTTGACAAGGAAAAAACATTCATGAATAAGGAAAACATTTAATTGAAGAGAGAAAATATTCATTAAAGAGGAAAGCAATCATTAAAATGAGAAAATATGAATTGAAGCTAACAAATATTCAGTGAATCGAGAATTGCTTATAATAAATTAGTCGGTAAAATTTCTCAATGATGAGATGAAATATCAATTAAATATTGTGAAATACTTGAAATAAACGGTCTGAATTATTCAATGATCAACAATATAACATAAAAGATGAAATATTTACTGAAAATCAATTGTACTTTAAGAGTGTATTAATTACTATTATATTAAATTAAAAATTATTAACAATTGAGTAGATTTCATCGGTTAATTATATTTAAATAGGGATATATATTTTGATGGATACTTATGCGCGGAAGAATAGTTATTAAAAACAATAACCGTGCGCGTATACTAATTCGGTGAATATTCAATAAATCTGACAAATTTAATATTCATATATATATCTTATGTATATAGAATATATATACAAATCCGGCGAATTCACAAATCCAACGAATATTCAATAAATCTGGCAAATTTAATATGCATATATATATCTTATGTATATAGAATATATACAAATCCTACGAATATTCAACAAATGCGGCAAATTTAATACTATAATATGGGTGGATCTGATACAATTATAACAAGTAGGAAGAATGTAGTAGAAAGTCCAACAAATAATGGAATATAGTAAACAATACAATGAATAGATGAATAATTTGGTATTATGATTATAAGAAACATTTAGTATTTGTAATATTAAATAAATTCAGAAATTGATGTATGTTTATATTAATTATTGCTTTTATAAAATGTTATAAATTTTACTTTTAGAAATAACAATCATTTTTGATGTTCTTATTATTTTTGAATTTAAAATTATTATTTTGTCAATAGTTACAATTGAATAAAATTTTTAAATTAATTTACATTTGGATATTTATTTATAACCATCAATTTATAAAGAGATTATTCAAAATATTTTTAATTTGTCCAAAAGTTTTATTTGAGTATAAAACTAAATCAAATATTCTATTTTACTAATCAATAAAAAAATTATTTTAACTAAATTTCGAATTATAATTTCAAATAATAGAATATTTAATTTAGAATTGAAAATAACATATATTGTCAATAGTTACATATAAAAAAGTATTTTAAAATATAAGTTTTTATCGACCATAAAATAAACATTTAGATAATAATTCTTAAAAGCAATAGATATCCATAATGTTCATTCAAAATATATTATTCAATGTGTTTTGAAAATTTACTATTGTAAGAGACTTAGATTTGATTTTCAATATCTCAGTATTTTAGATGTATATTAGCCGAATTTAGTATACGCGCACGGTTATTGTTTTTATAACTATTCTATCCGCCGCATAAGTATCCAATCAAAGAAGATATATATCCCCTATTTAAATATAATTAACTCGATGAATATCTACTCAATTGTTAATAATTTTTAATTTAATATAATAGTAATTAATACACTCTTAAAGTACAATTGATTTACAGTAATATTTTCATCTTTTATGTATATTTGTTTGATCATTGAATAATTCAGACCCGTTTATTTCAAGTATTTCAACAATATTTAATTGATATTTTTCATCTCACTCATTGAAAAGAAATTTTACGACTAATTATATTATAAGCAATTCTCGATCACTGAATATTTGTTAGCTTCATTTCATATTTCTCATTTTAATGATTGGCTTTCCTCTTTAATGATATTTTCTCTCTTCAATTATGTTTTCCTATTCAAATGATGTTTTTTCGCTTGTCAACGAGATATTTTTCTCTTCGATGTATAATTTTCACTCCATTCAAAGTATATTACCACTGTTGTAAAGTTACATTAAGATTTGATCAATGATATTTTCATCTATTTTATGTAGATTTTTTAGCTATCACTGTTTTCAGTAATTCTCAACGATTTTAAGTCCTAATGTTAGCTATCTCACACAATAATTACTTCTTCACATGAAAATTTTCTTTATAGAAATATAATCTTTTACTAATTAAATTCCATTGTTGACTTGTATTTTCAATGAAAATTTAACTAAATAAATTACATCTTTCAATAGATTAGGTTGTAACTCGACAAAAAATGAACGTATTTTAGGCTATGTAAATCGAATTAGAGCTTTTTAGGTGAAATTCTTATTATCAATTTAGTAAATCTAGTTTTACGAGGTATTTATTTTAGTAATTTGAATCATACTTTGTGATTTTATGGTTTTTCTTTTGGAATTTTTATGGATTTAAGGTTTGATTATGTTTTTTAATGAAATTTTGAAGAATTAGGGTAAATCTATAATATTTAGAAACAATTATTTCTTCCTAATTTATTAGAATTGAAACTTGATGTTTAAGATTATTTTAAATAAAAAATAAATAATAAATAAATAAATTTAGGATCAAAATGTTTATGAAACATCTCATCTTCAAGATAATTATTTACCCAATTAGAATCCAATCTTTGACTGAGTACGATTATATGAATAGTAAAGCGATGATGAGTTCGATTTTAATATATTTTATGTTCTATTTAAATTATTGATTAAATCAGTTAATTTTTAAAATATTTTAGTGAAACCTAAAATTTTAATTGATTTTACAGTGTAAATAAAGGGGTCAACTATTACTTTCATTTTCGCAAATCTAATATTGATTTAATGGATATCAATCACAAAAGTAGTATAATTTAGAGATTTTTTAAGGGGATGCCTTCAGTGTGTTATCAGTTTACGTTATGAAAATCATTGATATATCTCTAATGGTTTAGACTGCGTATTTTATTATTGAAATTTATACCTTGAGATTTAGCGGGTGGTTAATTTTAATGGCAATAATGATATATAATTTTACAATAATTTAATTTAATGTGAAACAATAGACTTATTCTGATTAGTCATTTTTGATTGAATTTTTTAATTGCTTGAAATTGGTTGGCAGAACAAAATTGGTGGTGATTTTCGATGGAAAATGAGATAACAATTTTGTAATACTTAATAGAAAATTTATTATTCTTTATTGGTAAAATTCAAATTTTTATTGATAATTGTTAAGGAAATTTGTTGGTTGATACATAGTAGTAAATATGAATTCGAGATGAATGATTTTAAGGAGTAGAGTCGGTTATATAGATTTCTAAGAAATTTTACCTTGTAGGTTTTTAAAAAAATATGTTATATTAATTGGTGCGGTTGGTGGGGAAATGTAATTTCAATGGGAAATGATTGGTTAGAGTTAAATTTTTATGATATTTTAAAGGAATAATCGATTAAGAACAAGTTTGTTGATATTTTTAAGGGGTTAAAGTTGGGTTGAATATTCTGTTGTTCAAAGGTAAATATTTCTAAATGGAGAATATTAGAGGAGGAATTATAAATATTTTTTAGGGGGATTTTGTTTCAACAGATAGATATCATATGTGTCGTAAATTTTTGAGTAGAGTGGCAATATTGTCATTTAAAGAGAAATGATTTGTTAAGCAACGAGAATTTATGATCTTTAAGGGGGAAAGGATTGGTCACAGATGAATTCTATTTTAAGGGGATTCAGAAATTTATTCGGTTTGGAATATCGATATAAAGTCGGTGATTTTTTATGAAAAATAATGAATATAGCTTGGATTAATGTATTTAAAAGAATTGATTGGTTGAGAGCTAAATTTTATTTTAATTTTAGTGAGAAACATTGGCTAAGAAGAAAATTTATGATCTTTTAGGAAATAATCGATTAAAGAACAGATTTGTTTGTATTTTTAAGGTAATGATCGGTTAAATATCGTTAATTTTAAAGGGTGATTTCTATAAAAAATAATGAATCATAGTTGGTAGGGTAGGGAGTAAGTGTTATTTGATTGGGAATGATTGGTCTAAGTGGAATTTACTGTTAGTGAGAAATTAGTCAATTAACAAGTTTGTTGTCATTTTAGAGGTAGGGTTGGGTTGGTTAATATATTGTTATTTAAGGGAATATTATGCTTAAATTGTATTTTTTAGATTTTTTTTTTATGAAGAATATTGAATAGTGGCTGGAATATTGATTATTTGATTGAAATTATTGGTCAAGAAAGTAATTTATAATATTTCTAAAGCAAATTTAACTGGAATGAATTTGGTTATTCAAAAGGTAATATGTATCTACTTGATAGGCTTTTATAAAAATTATGAATATAGTTTGGTTAATACTGATGGTAGTGAAAATGACATTTGAAAGAGGGAAATGATGGTTCTGAGAGTCGAATTTATAGTATTTTTTTTTTAAAAGGGAATTGACGTTGGGTTGAATTATAAAATACTTACGGA
>CM039679.1:168324219-168401719 GCA_022537955.1 Schmidtea mediterranea | reverse complement strand
AGCAAAAATGAATTGGTAAATATACCTGTTCTGTGACCCTAACATTGCGTGTTAATTTTAGTGCGATAAAACAAAATTTGACCTTGAGATTATTTGTGCTATCTAACTTTAATTTTAATTATTTTGGTGGGTTACAGGGTTTCGTTATTTGTTTAAATTATTCCGTGGTTGCCCCGTAACGCCATACAAAAAATGCTAACTGCCACTTGGCACCCGTTGCTAGGCAACGTTGGTAATGTGTTCAAGTGGTGGACTTCCCGCAAAAATTGAGTATCATTAGCTAATACTATAGTTGCTCGGACAATCCTCGGGTTCACGAGCTGTCGATAGAAGACCTGTACTCGCTTTTAATTATTTGGTCCCCTTGCGTTTAAATTTCTATCGTCTATCCAGCTGTTTTATTGGCGTTAGTTTGAGAAGACAAGAATAAGTGGTGGTTTTATTTAATCCTTCACGATGTTATTTTAAAACCTTACGAGGACATAAATGTAATGAGAGAAGTACGGAACTACAATATAACTAGACAATGGTTTATTTATCTATGAAACACATTGATTAGAAAATCGAGCGGCTCGGCGCTTAGCTCGCTCCTTGCGACCAGGTCGTCGACTAGATGTTGAGGGAGTTATTGGAGTAGGGGTCTCGACAGTGATTGACGTTGTGGATGGGGTCGGGTTCGCTTCACGATATGTTAATTGAGCTGGGGCGAATACTAGAGGGTAGGTTACCGCTGCTCCCTCCTGACAGGCGGACAACGCTACCTCTAGCCCCCGGATTTGGGTCTTCAGGCTTTTCACTATTTGTCTCTCTTCGGCCCACCCCTTCTGGGCCGCAGCTAATTTTTGATATAATGGCTTGACTCTCGTGGGGTTTACCCACGTCGCCTTGAGTTGTTGCATTTCCCGGACCATATGTATGAGTTGATCGTGAAGATCCTTGTTTGTCTGTCGTGCTCGGGTTAATTCATTTTGTAATAACTTTACGGGATCCATTTCTAAAATAGTAAGGGTGAATTTGATGACGACTAATACAAATATGAGCAGTTTTACTTAAACATTTTTAGAAAATGAGAGTTATAATAATGAATAAAAAGACGAGGCGGAAAAGACTTTGTTTTTAAAATCAATCACCATGTTACTGTAGCAATAATAAATGTTCAAATCGATAGAGTTTACTCCTCTGCGAAGAATCGTTTGATTCCCTCTTCAGGAGAGCATCCCGGGATCACGAATACCGGCCGCTTGAGATTTCGGGTCGGTCTTGGAGAAGGCGGGTAGTTATCAGCCAGTCGTCCGGCCGCCAGGTCATCTTTGACATTGGCTAGGTAGGTTGTGGCCCATGCTACATCAGCCTCGACTTGTCGCTGATGCTGTAGAAGGCCTTCCAGAAGCTCTTGGGCCTGCATTAAAATATCTCGTGACGGATTGGGTTCGTCCGCCGCCTTCCGAAATCGCTTCATGAACTCCTCCGGCGATATTTCCTCCGATCGGTTATCCGCAGGCACATCAGGATATCGCTCCTGGTATGTCCGACTCCAGGCCTGCCTCCATTGTTCTACAGTGTGAGCGGGCATATCAACCATGGTTCCAGTGTGTCCTGAATCGAAAAAATATATTTTTACTCAATCTTTCTCCTTCTATTTTGGTGGGGACAGTGGTTTAATAGTTCGCCAAAAAATGAAATCGCTCTCGTCATGTACAAGAAAACTCGCTAGCTTGATTTAAATACATTACAATTCACTGGGGGTTGGACCCATTTTGTGAGCACGGTATTTGGTAATGCAGCTATTCTCGTGTCGTAAGAATGCGTTAAGCAAAAAAAATATCCTTGGTACTCTGCAAAATCATGTCGCATCTCATTTAGGATAGGGTTTATTTTGCATATGCCGGTTCTTCAATAATATTGGAATCATAATATGTACCAGTTAATTTGCTAAGCATAATAAAATGAATAAATAATTCTATGTCGTCAACCTAAAATATATTTAAAGAAAACGAAAAATAAAATGAATAGTTTCTAGCTAGTTATTATATTTCGGCCAGAACTGAGTTTCATAGGTCCTCTTTGATGATCATAGTTTTTGGCAGCAATTTGACAGATTTATGTAATAAGTTTCGACTCAATCAGTCGTGGCTAGGTAGGCCTATAGTGATCATCTAAGGTAAAGGGTTCAACTTGTTGTGATTAATGAGAGAGCGGTGGGATTTATGTTCGTCTGAGTGAGAATATGTGTTGTCAGGTCTGGTTATTGTTCCTATAGCTCGAATACATACGTAAAGTCATGATAATAATAATTAATTAGAATTTACCTAAAAGATTTTTCGTGATGGTTGGATATTCGGACTCTAGCTCCGCGTTGAAAATATGTGTGGAATTCATGATTTGTGGATTGCAAGAAATTAGGAAAAATGAAGTGAATCGATTATCGACGATACATATAGTGTAAAATCGATGAATTGAAGTTAGGCCAGCGGAACTGAACGTCAATTATGATTCAGTTATTATGGAGAATTGCCGGATGCGTCGATGGGTTGTTTACTTGCCATACCGTTTATAATTTATCATGTTTATTTAAGGTGAATAGATTTGTTTATCCGGTTGGTTTAAATCTAGTGTAATTCATTACATGAATTTTCATATTCGCATGGTCAGGAATTTTCAAGTGGGTGAGATACTTTATTATATTTGAATATTATCGAACTTTTAAGGAACACTAGTTATATCATGGTTCCTAATTGGAATCTTTGTGTCTGGGAACTATATTCTGGGAACTCTCTCGTCGTCCTTGGGAAATCAGGTCATCTTGTCACAATGGTCGGAAAAAATCAGTGGTCGATATTTCTCACTGTTTGATGTTTGGTGGAGTTAACATTCACGTCATATTGATATTTAGAGTTGTTTAATTTTTGCACGGCTAGCTATTAATCTTTACATTTTAGGGTTCGGTTTTATTGTCGCAAATTTTCTGGGATGATTTTTTCAACGCAACTCTGTTAATGCTGACTTCTATGCAATTCTTACCATCGCTTCGTTCAACTCTTCGACGATGAATTTTAATGTTTTACGTGGGGAAAAGTGATCATTACGTAATGGTTTTTCGTTTGCTGATTTTAATTTTATCATTTTGGTTAATCAATAAATTCCTTCGATTATTTTATTTCAAAGTGGTTAACTGTGGTAATTTTAGTCAATGACTTATTCATCTAAACGAATGATATAACTTTTCAATTAATTTGGTCATCTGTTTTATGCGAATCATGACTCTATTCCCTGATCAACAAGTCAAAGTCCTTCTTTCACTTCGTGGATTTGTTGGATTTTTTGAAATATGATTTTTCTATTATTCAAGAGGATGTTCATCGGGGAATTACTTGGTTCCACTCATAACTCTCTGTATTTCACTTCACATCGATTGGTTTTCATTTCTGAAGTTACATCAAGGAGGACTTTGTTTGTTGATCAAGAAATTGTATTGATTCGATTTAGTAACTATTTTATTTAAGGGAATTTAATAAATAAGATAATCATGGTTACTCGATAATTATTTTATTGGTAATTCATAATTTATAAACTGCTTATTTTATTCAAATACTTATCTTTACGGTATAATAATTTAATGAGTTAAATTTCTTTACTTTAAGCAATAATCAATGAATTATTTATCAAATGAATACTTTAATGAGTTAAATTTCTTTACTTTAAGCGACAATTAAATTAAAATCAATGAATTATTTATCAAATGAATACTTTAATGAGTTAAATTTCTTTACTTTAAGCAATAATTAAATTAAAATCAATGAATTATTTATTAAATGATTTCTATCAATTTATTTGACTCGTAAATTTAATTTAATTTGAAATAGTAATTCTAATTTGTTATAACAACGATTTCCATTTAATTTAATCCCAGTTCCATTCCCCTTTAATAAGCCTTACACGCATATTGTGTTTACATTATATTTACTGAGTGCCCACTGGACTACTCGGTGTGATGATTTTGAGCCGTGTGTAGTATGAGTTAAGTCGATTTTACAGAAACGAGGAACGAGGAAGCAGCCAAACGACTTCTTCCTTATTCCTCCTTTCATCTATAGGGATAATATTGACGTTCCAACCCTGCGTTCCGCACGCCGGGTCTTCACGGGCACAGATCATTGGCGATATTCCACGCGCTTACACGAATCTGAGTTGTGTGTAGATTTTATTTACTTGCATTATGTTTCGGCTGTGGGCCGGAAAAATTTCGACAGATTTATTTAAAAAAAACATATATATAAAACAATTTATGCATAATAATATTTATTAATTATAAGACAAAAATAACAGGTTACCATTCCTTGCCATTCCATAAAATCATAATTCATATATCATAAAATAAACCAAAATACCGCTCTCCCCACGCCGACGCCGAGCAGAGCTCTACTGAGATGCAATGAACGTGACGTGGAAAGAGGGTTCCACCAAAAATATTTTTTTTATTTAGAATTTTTATTGAATTATTACTAATTCAAATTTTTCGATTTAAATTTCATTTTGATGAACTTTTATTAATTTTTTCAATTTCGTCGAATTTGTTGTGTTTTCTTGTTGTATTTGTGTAGGTATCGTGCGAATCTTGGTGCATTTTGTTATTATTTTAATTTATTTTTATGTTTATTAATTTATATTTAATTCTCTTATTTTCTCATATTTTATAGGGTTTAATTGGTGTTTTTAGGGTTTATTTAAATTTGCATGTTATGTTTGTCTGTGTATTTCTGATCCATTTAAACATTCTTCAAGGCCGTTTACGTTCTGGCCCAACAATTTTCTTAATTTATTTTGACAATTTATTTCTTAAATTTTTAATTAGATTTATTCAACCAAAAATAATTTATTTTAACTCATTTAATTTATGTATTTTTTACTTTTACATAAATTGTCATTTTTCTGTCAAATTGTTGTGTTATTCTGTTATTTTTATGTTAATTTCGTACCGATCTTGGTGCATTTTGTTTTTATTTTAATTTATTTTTATGTTTTTGATTTTATATTTTAATTTTATCTTTCTCACATTTTAAGGTGGTTTATTTGATGATTTAAGGGTCTGATTTTAAATCTGGATGTTGTATTTGCGTGCTATTTTCAATTCACTAAAACAAAATTCAGTCATGGCCCAACACCATTAACCCCAACAATGCGAATAAAAATAATTTTATAATTTAATTTTAATAAAATAGGAAACTTGAAAAATTTTAACTAAGGTTTTAATTATGGTTTTAATTAGAATATCACACAGAAATACACAAAATACATAATCGTGACATAATCGTTTAAACATTTATAATAATTCTTATATGTAAAATTGTTTAAATATTGATATTTAATTTATAAATTGTGATTTTTTAAAATCTATGATTCCAAATATTTTAAGCTTGTTATTCGAACGAGTAATTCTTATATAAATAATATAGTTGTATAAACATTATTAGATAAAAATTCTGCCAAATAATGAAATCATAAATTTAATTGAAAAAGAATCCATATTCACTATTCCTAAATTTATTGATATTCTCATAGAGTTGTCATACAATCCAGAAATTTCACAAAATTTTAGTAATTTAGAAGCAGAGCGCATTCTACATTCGATGGTAAATTCCCAAGTAAATGAAATCATATTGAAACATTTATTTGAGTTACAAGGGCCTATGAATGATGAGAAAGTTAAAACCATTAGGGTAAATCCGAATACAACGAAATTTATTATATAAATGTATATTAGGGAAATAAAATAATTAAGTCTTTACCGAAATGGAAGCAGGATAGTTATGATTCATTGATTCGTCAAATAACAGTTAAACCAAATGGGATATTTTCTGTTATTAAAACGCTTGTTGATTTAATAAGTGGCAATAGATCTCCTGAATTGGCATTTAAAATAGCAATGTGCATATGCAAGCCTCCGGTGGTCAATCAAGAGCAATATTATCAGGATATTTCAGTCCAAGTTTGCTTGAAAGTATAAGGGGAAATTTGTCATTTTTATTTTAGATTATTGATTTAATACAAGCCTCGAAACTCAGTAAAATAATTGATAACAAATTAAATGAGAAAGAGTTGCATCGAGAATATTTGCGTTTCGGTCACTGCGTTGGGTTGGAATGCGTTCACCTATATAGCCGCATAAATCGTGACTGGACTTGCCGGTTTCTATTGAATCGGTTGTTTTCGGAGGATTTGTTACGGATCTCGGATTTGAGTGGGTTTTCTTCAAATTTTGATAAAATGGTTTTAATTAGTTATATTTATAATTTTTATATTATTTAATAATTGAAATTTTATTTATTTATTGAATATTATTTAGTAATTTAATATTTATTTCACCCTTTCGTGCGCAAATTATTTATATTGGAATTTTTAACCTTTTTATTTTAAATTCTTATGTATTAATATATATTTTATTATATGCAAAAAATATTTTTTTGTTTCTATACATTAAAAATCCATTTACAATGGAAATATCTATCAAGTAGTACATAAAGCGATGCCACCACTTTACATATCGTCACCAATACAATACCGTTCACGGTATTGGCCAAATAAATCCACTCCGCCCATAATTTTGTACTACTTTGAAACCACTAGTGGGCAAGAAACGGTTTCTCTTTGACCATTTTTATTTTTTCTTAGCACAGTGGTGGTATCATGAGGATTATATGTTGTCGATAAAAAATGAACTGGTTTATTATCCATCCAACGGACTGCGACAAGTTGTCCCCTTGTTTGATATTGATATTGCCCTCGTAGTATTTTTTTAATTTTCTTTAAATATTGGATGCACATCTTTCCTAGTAATTCTTGTAGTACCACAAGAAAATATACCACTTGACATTAATTTTAACAACAATTTTGAACTAGTGATAAAATTGTCAAAGACTACGACATGCGTACCACGACTTAACATGTCTTTAGTCAACTTTAGAACAGTTCGTTCGTCTAATGTAGTTTCCTTACATAAAGGAGCGACACTTTTTCACGAGTATATATCAAATTTTACAATATACCCTAGAGTTGAATCTGCTATACACCATACTTTATAGTCTCTTTTGGTTGGCTTCATCGACATATATTGCTTCAGAGATGAACGACCTTGGAAAGGTATCATCTATTCATCTATAGACAAAAATGATGATGGTGTTATAATTTTATTACAGTTTTCATTTAGTTTGTCTATAAGAGGTCTCATTTTATGGCGTTTATCACGATTAGGATCAATACGATCTACATTTTTATCATTGCCGTTGAAATGAATATTTCCGATCAACTTTTTGAATCTGATTTTTGTCATAACTGTAGAGACTGCTGGTACACTTAGAAATGGGTCTGAACTCGAATAATCTTTGAGGTGTGGTAATCTATGAATACCCATAATTATCAGCAATCCTAAAAATGCTTTTATTTCTTCTTATGAGGTGTCGACCCACATGGATGATTGCTTTTGACGAGCATATCTGTTGGTCTCTAAGACCAAGTTTTCGATCATACAATTGAGTAAAAAAATCAATAGCTTTATAGTTACTAAATTATCATCAAAACTAGCATTTTGTCTGAAATTCGTTTAGCATCACAATGAAACAAACTGCAGTCATAGTTCCAATCTTGAACATCATTTCTCGTTCAATTGGAGCTCGTATATCCATTTCAGCTTCTGTTTCAACCATTTCCTCATTCACTGATTCTAGAAACCGTGAAGTTGTTGTAGTATTCAATTCATCTAATTCCTATCGGGCACCATCATCAATTTCAACATCCGAAAGTTCATTCTCTTCAGGAAGTGAAAATAAATATTCTATTGCATTTTCCAAATGTAAGGGGTTAGTCAAATCTCATTTTTAGACATCTTCAAAGAAATAAAGATGGTTTATAAATCGATTTATGAAATGATACATAAAATATGACTTACTTTCAAAATTAAACACTACAAGCACGTATTTATATATCAATGTGTAAAAGAATGTCTCTGGAACTAAAATCAACCGTTTAAATCCCTATTGAGACATACAATGAAGAATTTTGTCAAAAAACACTAATTTTGCGCACTTTTACACAACCAAAAGAAGCCACGTGTGATAACTAGGGATTCCAAAAATACCGACTTTTGCAATACCGGTATTACCGAAAAATATATTTCTATTGACGGTATTACCGGTTTTTACCGGTAATTCTGTCTTTTATTCAACTTCTATTATTAATTCTCTTAATTGTTTCATTTATCATTAATTTGTTAACTATTGGTTATTAATAATTAATTAATTTGATAATTTACGTTAGTTAATTGTTAATTTCTTTGAAAATGTTTTATTAGTCGATAAAATTGAATACAATGAGGAGGTCAAACAATTTATTAAAACTAATTACCGTAATTATCCGAATATAAGACGCTTTTTTTTCATCACTTTTGGGGATGATAATCGTGGTGCGTCTTATACATGGGTATAACAGGAAATATTTTTTCCTACTCAGAAAATTTTCTGAAAAACCGGTATGGGCAAAGGAAATAAAGTATAAATTAATAGTAGAGGATCTGCACTCTTTTAAAGTATTTTTATTTTTTCTCCAACGCCTTACATTAGCTTCACTGAGTCCATATTCTCTAGATGCTCCTCTATTTCCGATACGTTCGGCTGCTTCAATTACCTTCAATTTGAAACCTGTCGTATAACTGCAGCGTTTTGAAGACATTATAGGGAAATAAAAATTTAAATTTGAATTTAGGTAACTGAAATTTTAATTTTAAACAAAAAATAAATTTAATGTAAGGTAATAATTATACATGCGTCTTATATTTGGGTTACTTATATTTTCTTGAATTCAGTCAATTTTTAATGATGCGTCTTATATTTGGATAATTACGGTATTACATTATTACAATACATACATTCAAATCATTACATTACATTTATTAAATCAAAATATTTTATAAAAAGAAACAGCAAAAAATAGAATGAATTTATTTACAATATTTTTTTTGTATATAAATAGGATTTTAAAAAACACAATGTATCTAAACTTTCGTCCTCTAACCTAGACCTTATTCTCGTGCAAATTAATCCTGCGGCTGAAAAGGCTCTCTCGGACGAATGGTTTTTAAATATTGGTAAACCATTTCTAAATGTTTACCACGAATGTTTTCCTCGCAAAAAGTTTTCATTTCTTTGCGAATCATAGTTTTTAAATTCGAGCTTTTATTTACTCTTTCATTTAGCACATTATAATGAAGATTTTGATGCATTTTTTTATATAATTTTTCTTTTAATGAGCAAAAATTGTTGTCACTCAGCATATCTTCATTTAAAATAACTTCTTCAGGATTTTCATAATCTTCATTTTCATCTTCCTCTTCATATAAATTTAATTTCTCTATCAATTCTATTATTAATTTGGTTATCGTTGTTTTCGAAGGTAATTTAAATATGCTGTGATCATTGTGATTTTGTTGTTCTGGGTTGTGTAGAAATTGTAAAATTTTCTAATAAATTGTTCTTTCTTGTATTCTGTAAACAAGTTCACTTTTTAATTTGATGCTTAATGCGCTGTTCAATGCAGTTAATTCATCTAACATGAATATTAATACAACATCTGCAGAAAGTAAATTAATATCTGATCCGCAAAGAGCTTCCACAGCAACTTTTACTGGTTGCAAAGCGGATATAATATCGTGCAATAATTTTAATTCAGACTGATTAAATGCAAAATCTAGGTTCAAATCGATAATGCTTTTACGAATACAATCTTTGAGCTCATAAAATCTTTCTAGTGTTGTTAACAAGCTATTCCATCTTGTTTTTGAGTCATATAATAATGACTTTTCTTTTCCAAACTGTTCGATCACATGTTTTTGCAAAACTTCATCATTTTTTGTGGGTGATTTTTTAAATATTTTTATAATCGTTCTAATTTTATTAATTAGACAATTCACGCTAGGTTCTTTAGTATCATTAATTAGAGAATCGTCCAACATTATTTTAATACCCGAGTCATCTTCAATATCTTCATCGTCTTCAAATTCAATAGTTTCCTGGTCTTCAATTTCAATATTTCCCTGGTCTTGATTTTCAATTTCGTCGATTTCTGTTGGTTTATCTTTTTTATATAAAATTTGTACAACTGCTAATTGTATACCGTGAGCCATACATAATTGGTGAACAATATTTAAATTAGATCCAAATTTGCGCATTACTGATGCACCATCTGTTGTGCAGTCGACGATATCTTTTAAAGATATGTCAAAATTTTCTAATTTATTTCTCAAAATTTCTTCACATTTTTCTGCTGGCATTTCCCCGTGAATTCTGCTGAGGCCGAGGTTCCAAAAAGTTGTGCCATCGTGCACATTGATATTTAAATATCTACGATTTCTAATCGATGTCCACTCATCAAGAGTTAAACTAAATTTGATTAACTTGCGCTTTCTGAACAGTAATTCATTTTTTACTTCTTTCTTGGCATTTTTTCCATAATTGATAACAATATTTTGTATAGCACGTCGATATTTTTATGTATTTTTTGTTGAATTGTGTATAATAATGTTAATTAAAATATATCATTTTTAACGAAATTAATAAATTTCGGTAATTACCGGTTTTTTCTTTTGTAATACCGGTAATACCGAAGACGTATTTTTCATCAAAAACCGGTAATACCGGTTTCGGTATTACCGATAATGGAAACCCTAGTGATAACTAACTGCCAAAATCAAAGGTTGTCTGATAAAACAGATTCCTGTTTTACCGATTAGCTTATGATCGATACTAGATGGCAGTAGTAGTAAATATTGGGAAAAGGTATTCCCATCGGTCTTATCAGTGCAAAAGAAAAATGGGAATACGTATTCCCACTGGGCACGAAAGGGTTAATATGTGGTCCATATGGCTGACTAATTGCCAGTCAGTAGATTGACAATATAACAACATTTATTTCAGATATCGAATCGAATTTCACGGAGCCGGAAATCGTTGTCGATTCCGACAACTTGATTGATTGTTTGAACTTGATAAACGCGGTATATACGTTTATAAATTCCGACATTTGTCTTAATTTCATATCTTTCACAGCTTTTGACCACTCATCAATCGTCAAAATTTATTCATCGCTGGTTTACAAGTTTCTCTCCGATTTTCATTCAGATTTCCAATGCTGCTGACGCAAATGAAGGCAATAAATTCAAGTGTGTTTCATGTCACTTCATAATCCCTTTAATTAATTGCATTTCCAATAGGAAAACCGCTAGGGAAATCGTTGTCCGTCTGATTGAATTGAGCCACAAATTCACTGAGCACGACACAGAGAAATATATCAGGGCTCTCTGCCACCTGGATTCGTTGGAGGAGCCGCATTTCCTCCATGATCGTCTCAATATTCGGACCGGCCTTGATAGGATCGGCTTGGTGGTCGCCGTGAGTATTGACACATTTCACAGCTGCCCGCTATCAGATGAGGATAAACAAATCCTGATCCTGGAAGAGCTGGTTGACATCCTTATCTGCCTGCCAGATTCGATCAAGAATGATATCGTAAGCAGCCTGTGCATTTGGCTACTGGAGGTTTGACGGGTTGATTGGGTAATAATGCTCTATTAATTGTCAATTTAGCGCCGGCTCGCTGTCACTGTCAGTGGTCCGGCGGAATTTCACCCGGGCTTGCTAATAGGAAGCAGGATCAGCGAGCTTGAACAGTCACGAAAGCTGCGCGACATGCTACTGTACTTGTTATCGACAAAAATGGAATCCAACTGCTTCACCAAAACGACAGATATTCTCAAATTTGCCCAAATAGCCATCGACCAATATTCCGCAATGCTGACTAATTTGTCGTCGATAGAAGCCGGTTCACAGGCTGCGATCAAGGAGAATGTTAATTACGCATTGGACATGATCAAGTTTGTGTTGGAGAGACGCGAGGTAACTTTGGGACCTGAATTTATCGGTTCTTAAATATATTGTATTCTATTGCAGCTGAATCCCAGTGACCAAGTGATCTGCAAGCAGCTCTTCCCGGTTCTCACCAATCTGATCGCGATCTATCCCAATGATCCTTTCATTGACGTCATCACCGACATCTGCACTGTCATTGCCACCAAGGGATTTGTCAATCCGCTGCTCGTGAAAACGTCACATCTGATAGAAGATATCGATGAAGCCACTGATCCGATGTTGGCGGAAGCACTGGAAGCCATGGAAGACCCAGAGATATCATACAAGGCCGCCGGTTTAGCAAAACTCCATTCGCTATTGAAGCAGAAAAACAAGTCCGCCATCCGACATCGGGTGAAAATTTACGGTATTTTCTCTCATTATCTGTTCCATTCCGATTCGTTTCTCTACGTGCGGGCAATCAAGGGCCTCGCGTTGCTGGTGGATCAGTTCACTGATAAACTGCTGCCGGTCATCGCTAGGAAGCTCACAGATTCCAGGTCAATCTTGCAAGTTGAGCAATGGCTGACTCTCAGTGAGCTGTATATGCAGATCATCAGCAATCTCGGTAAGCGGAGATTTTCCTTCCATTCATTTTATCCATTTCCTCAATGATATTGACATCGAATTGTATTATATATATTATATTAATGATGTCAGTAATCAATGAATCCATTATTATAATTATTTATATTATTTGCAATGCATTTTATGCAATATACATATTCAGGCCAGTTAGCGCCGGCTTATCGGGATGTCATCCTCAATTCCATTCTCCCATATATAACTGACAGTGACGAGTTGGTTAGGACCTCAGCAGTGATGAATCTCGGTGAGCTGTGCTGCCAATTGGAATACGCATTCAGTCCTGTGATGCATGAGGTCGTCTCCCGGGTTTGCCGCGTCCTTGAGAGCGACCCCAGTGTCAGCGTCAAGGTAGCTTGTTCGATAATGATCCGCAAGCTGCTGTTGGGCAAGATTGACAGCACGACCACCGGAGCTCGACCGGAAATCATTCAATTGTCGTCGGTTTTGACATTGATCCGAGAATCATTGATTCGGGTGTGTCGCGACGAGACCGACGAGCTGGTTCTGGACCACGCCTCAGTTGCAAATCAGGCCTTGGTTGAAGCCATCAAATCGGTACCATTCTATGCAGCTTCCAGCCAATTTGAGAGAACTATTCGGATCGGAAATTCGGAGTTGTCATACAAGTATAGGAAATTGAACTTGTGAAATATTCGATCATAAATTTATTGTAAATAAAGTTTTTCAGATTTAATATTATTGGCTTGAATTTTTTAATATTTTGTCTAAATGAATCATTTTGATTTAATCAAGCTAAATTAATTAAATCACATTATTTGTTTAAATACTGTTACTTTTCATTATTTTGTTTGTATGAAGTTTGAGTTTTCAAAATATATGGTAATTACCCTGGCAACCTCATTTTTCGCTTCTCACTAGGCAACCGCTGCTAAGCAACGTTGGAAGAATACGACTGGAACGCTATTCAAGATTCTAAAAACACGAGCAGCTTAAACTTCTAAATTTAGTGCAAAGTAAAAATGATTTACTTGTCAAAAAGCGATGTGTTTGTGATGATAGGACTAAGAAAATTTGACCTAGAATTTTCTATATTAAATTAATTTATTTTGATTATATTTATTTGATTCATAAATTAAAGTTATTTTTTAATTTATTGGCTTTATGAGGGATATGAGGACTATGCCCCGTGGATATTTGGCTTGAAAAAATCCCGAGATCTCCCCTAAAAAAAAATTTTTATGGGGGGAGGGGGGGGTTAATTTTTTTTTAAAATTATTTGTTTTAATGAATGAAAAATTTTTTTTTTAATTATTTGTTTTAATGAATGAATTTTTTTTTTTAAATAATTTTTTGTTTAAATTGAAAATTTTTAATTCATGATAAAAAAGATTAAGTATTTTTTATCGATTTAAAAGCCTAAAAATAAAAATTGGCTTAAATCGCCTATGATCGGTCGTGCTGAGTAGTATTTTTTAATAAAATTGGCTCAAACTTGATTAAAGAACATAAAAATATCGAATAAAAAGCCTAAGTATTTTTTCATACTTAAAATCCCATAAAAAAAATACATTGGCTCAAATCGCCTGTCGACTACAAATCATGAATGTTTTATTTTTATTTACTTTAATTATTTGTTTAAGTAAATAATAATTATTTATATTTTAATTATATTTTAATTTACTTTAATTGTTTGTTTAAGTAAATAATATTATTTATTTATATTTTAATTATATTATTATTAAATTTAATTATTTGTTTAAGTCAATAATATTATTTATTTATATTTTAATTATTATTAAATTTTATTGTATGTTTTAATCAAGTCAAAAAACTAGAGCTTTCATACCGATGCCTCCACTCACCGCAGCTATCTTCTATTGAGAGGGATCGTACACCTTATACTATATGGCCTATGGTAAAAAAATATTCTTCATCTCACAAAACTATTCATATTCAATTATCCCCTTAACTCTTTCTACTCAATTCATGCATTATCATTTGAACGGATTTTCAGAAAAAATAGATCGATCTACTTAAAACGCTTCAGTGTTTCCCCAAGTCGTGTTGCTTTTCCTATAATTTAAATCATAACCCTCCGATCGACATTGCCATCGAGCCCCTCAGTTTGTACAACAGTGACTTGTCATTCAATATCATATATATAAGATTT
Organism: Schmidtea mediterranea; assembly: GCA_022537955.1. NCBI lineage: Eukaryota > Metazoa > Platyhelminthes > Tricladida > Dugesiidae > Schmidtea > Schmidtea mediterranea. The sequence goes on along the minus strand of CM039679.1, from coordinate 168,387,049 downwards.
TAGGAGGAACTGTAGACAATGCCAATAAGTATCCTTGACCATCCAAAGCATTTAAATTAATTAAGACATAAAAAATTTATATATTGAACCAAAACAAAATTATTTACAATCGGCAGCCGATTATCGGATTTTGCTAAATTTCTCAAAATTTATGTCTACAAAATTTAAGCTAAGTTTAAAAATTTTAGTCTCAAAATTGTGAATTTGGATGCTGCTTATATAGTATTTTGGGTGTGTGCGCGACCAATCAGATTTGATTGAACCTTTTCGTCCATTTTTGAGGCTTTTTATTTTTTTTTTAAATTATTTTTTTATTTTTCCCACTTTTCTTCCTCTTGGTTTTGATATAATTTTTACTTTATTTGCATTTTTATTTTGACTTTTACGACCATTTTTTCTTTTACGGCAACAAAGAGGTTCAAATTGGTCATCTTTTCATCTGTGTCTTTTCAAAAACTTCTTTTTGTGAGGTTTTGGTGGTTTATGTTTTAACTTTATGTTGGAGCTTGTTTCTGTAGGCTTTTTCGTATTTTATTTAATTTTGATTTAAATCATTTTTGTTATATTTTTATTGTTATAATTGGTGTTTTTAATTTTGTGTGCGCAGCCATATTAACAAGTTTTGCAAATTTAATATAATTCTTTTTAAATCAATTTAATTAATTTTTATTTTTAATTAACATGGCTTCTAGCCCAACAATGGCTTAATCAGCAGTTCCAGGTAGGGTTGTCAAGTGGTCAACACAAAAAAAGAGAACATTTTAAAGAAAAAATTATTAAAATCAAATTTTATACATAAAGATATTAAGGAACATAAAATTGCACTTATAATTCAAATTTGTACTTTAAAAATATAAATTTAATTTAATTTAATCATCTTCATCATCATTTTGATCACTTTTTTCAATGTATTTATCTACATTACTAACTTTGTTCAAAAAAATTTCATTTTCTTTTATTTCTTTATAAAATTCCAAACATGAAATATTTTTATAATTATAAACTATTTGCCTTTGTTTGCAACCGAAACTGTAGTATTACAAACAGTGCATATTGCCTCGGATTTTGAATTTGGTGTTGATTTAAAACATACAAATTTAGCTTGCAGTTCTTCAGTAAATAAACATTTTCGTTTACTCATATTTGGAGCTAAAATAGAAAAATCCAAGAATATAAAATATAAGACTCTAATTAACAATAATAAATTACATACTTACTTGTTTATTTAACACAAAAAATATAATATTAATAATTACTTTTCACTTGCTTATTTTATTTATTTAACACAACAAATTATAATAATAATGATTTCTTATCAAAATCGTTAATACACACAAATTATTTCATCTTTAATTTTAAATTCAATAAATATTGACAGGACAGCAATAGCATAGCCTGCTTTTTTTCAAATTTTTGAATTTTTATACCGAGTTTCTTTTTAAATTTCAACTTGAATTAATTAAAAATCAGCGAAATTGAAAAAAGAGAACAATTTGAATATTTATAGAAAAAGATAGAGGACAAATAAAATGTGCTAAAAAAGAGAACATGTTCTCTTTAAAAGAGACCTGTTGACAAGCCTAGTTCCAGGTTGATGAGAGTGTGGAGCTTCCCAGTCTAGCATTGGATCGAGATTAATCAGCACAGTTTTCCATTTTCATTTTGATGTTTGCAATCACTTTTCTCCGTTTTTCATTGTTTTTTGATGATTACCATCATGTACCAACTTCATTACATCACGCTGTGTAGGAGGAAATTTTTATCCGTCACTAGAAATTGATTTTCCTATATAACTGTCTTTAGTGATTGCTCTAATTGATATATCATCTATAGCAAGATATGCAACGATTTTTTCTGTGAAGAAAATGAGTTATTGTATTTGCTTTCTTTTCGTTTTCTGGTTTCTCCTTAGAAGTTTATGCTGAAGTAGGCTTATCGACATCAATGCCATGGAGCTTGAGGTGTTCCTTTAATGTAGTTTTAGAATTTCCTGACCCCTTTATGATTTTATTGCATCGTTTACTTCGGGCCTCAAACTCTTTTGTATGCAGATTTTTTCGTTTTAAAGCATAACTTCATACTGCCGACATGGTTGAAAAAACTAATTAGCTTTTAATATTAATTTATTGTTGAATGAATTATAAATTTCAAAAACAGTAACAATTAAAACAACTAAAATAAAAATAGCTATGTACTGATCTTTGATTTTTGGTAAAAACAGCTGTTTTACTGGTACTATTAAACAGTTATGAAAAACCATACACTTAACCCCCAATTTAAATGTTTCTTTTTCGATTCTATTTCTTTTTCACGTGGTTTTGAAATTAAAATTTTCTTTTAAAAAACCGCTAAAAAAGAACGCTTTGGGCGTATTCGTATTTTGAAAGCAATTATTACCATTTGTTTTTTGGTTGGTACTATTTGTTTAGTTTTATTATGTCATTTGGTGTCAAATTTTATAAGAAAGAAAAAGTTGTAGTTGTTGGAGCTCTTCGATTTTGGCAAATTTCATAATCTTGAATTACAATCTGTATCCTATTTCTCACACTTTTAATAGCAAAATTATTAGATACGTTTTTGTACATGTTCATTGTTCGGCGTGACAACTTTTTATGATATAATTGTAAAAATGTCTTTCTTTGGTCTTCTGGTATCCAAATTTTATTATCCTCTATCAAAATCACTGTCTTTTAATTTGAATCTGTTTTTTCCTTTTGGTTTACGCTTACTTTGGTCTGAGCTACTTTGCCATTGTATTTCTGGATTTTCTGTTATTATTGCCAGTAATTTTATATTTAACTTACCGGGGTTTTGGGCTTACGTATATGGTTTGACATTGAACACATGCTGTACATTCGGTTTTTACAATTTTTTGTCTTATACCGAATATTTTTATGAAATAATGATTATTGCTACACTTGGTTTATCAATTAATTTATCGTATTTTATTATATCATTTAATTGCATTTATATTATTAATATTATAAACAGATTAATCACAATCAATATCAAACCATACATCATTCGATCACCATTTGTCATTTTAGTATTCACTATACACATCATCATCCAATTCACAATTACAATTATATATATGTATGTATGTGTGTGTTTTTCATTATTCACATCATTCAAACAATCATCATTCAATTTATACATACTGTCCTTCATAAATATCTCATGTATTTTTACTGTATAGCTCCGATCACCTCATCTCGTGGTGGAGGATATTCGTTCTTCTTAATCATCGATTGCAACAACTGCTTCAGATACTGAGATTTATTCTTCGGTGCACTCTGAACATTTATGTCCTTCTCTTTGGCATGTCCTAACATTTGAACTTTGGCCGGTTGTTATTTAGGAATCTCCAGTCGTCGTAGCGTTTGTTTCGGAATATCTCATTTGATCTATAATATTCGGCTGTTTCTCTAATTGACACTCAGCTAATTAACACCCTGAAAACTGTACATTAGTATTAGAACTTATTCTGACATAGATTTATTAGTAAAATTCATCATACCTGATCATAGATGACTTTTAACAAAAGTAACTTAAATTATATAAAATTAGTAAACATTATTATATAGTATATAAGAGGTGGGGAACTCATTTATGATGGAAGGCCACATTTAAAATAGCAGTAACAATAAGGCCACATAAGTTTCAATACCGATAAATATAACTTTTGTAAAATTATTGGTGTTCGAGTTCAATTTTTTTATGTTAAATCCATTTTTTCTTTGTTTCAAATTCATATTTTTTTAATTTCAAATTCAATATTTTTTTATACATATTTTCAACAAACACAAAAATTAACAAAACAAAAACTTAATTCAATGAGAAGTAAATAATTTAACAAAGTAATAAATAACTAAAGATAAAACACTTTAAATTATTTATTCAAGTACTTAGTGAGATATTTGCATTTTTTTATTGCTTGAAAGTAGTTCAATATTGGGATGAAGCCCCGTAGTGCGAAGTCTTAATTGATCTTCTAAATGAGTATCTGTAATTTGGGTTCTTAAATTTGTTTTAATTTTTGCCATTAAAGAAAATATCGACTTGCAATTTTATGTACTTCCGAAACAAGAAAGTAAACGGCGTGCATTATTTCGTAGGCATGGATATTCAACAGCATTTTTCCAAATTTCAATTGGATCATTTTTAGCGCCAAAATGGGATTTGAGAATACTGTCTTCACCTAACTCAAATAATTCCATCTGTAGTTCTTTAGGTGCCTCAGATATATTAACTAAATGTGGCTCATATCCCAGCTTCATAGCAGTAATTATTCGTAGCACTGAAAATTTTTGGTTACAACTCGAATAAGATATAAAACTTGCTCAGAATCGGTTTTATCAGTACTTTTATCTAAGGCGATTGAAAAATAAGCATCTTCGCTTTTTATGATTGCACAAAGTTGCTCCGTTACGTTTTGTGCTAATTCGTGTTGCATATCTGTGATAGTTTTTCTTGAAAGAGGCAATTGTTTATATTCTTAAACTTTATCGGGATCTAACGTTCTCACGGCTTCAACAATACATTCTTTAATTATTTCGACACCACTAAATGGTTTGCCTTTTTTGCCAAGTATGTGCGCTATCTTATATGTAACATCAACTGCAGAAGTAGTTTTCTTTACAACAGAAACAAAACTCACCTGCACGTCATGCTTCTTTTTTCAATTTTTCTAGAGCAGCTTGACGAGTTTCAAGTTCTAAGTTGAAATATTTATGTTCTTGATGAGTCAAATAGTGTGTTTTTGCATTTGACTTTTTCAAAGTAGTTAAGACTGTGTTGCACAACAAACATATCATTTTATCTTTCACCGAAATAAAAAAAATTCAGCTCCCATTCAGAATAAAAATTTCTATTTGGTTCACTTAATTTTCTTATCTTTGACATTGCGGCTAAAATAAATTAATGATAAGTATACTAAAAAATTTTTTAATTAATTTATATTACCTTTTTTTCAAGTAACGCGGGGTAAATTATTAAAATACACGGAAATTTTTCAGTTTAAGTTAAATTTAAATCTTCTATGATGCATTTATAAATTATAGAATAAATACATACATTTTTTTATAACAAACAATAAAAAAACAAAAAATAACAACTTATGTAATAATCATTTTTAAAGTCTACACTTACGCTGTTATTATAAAACAAATTACCAACTCGAATAAAGACATGGGTTCCCCACCTATTTCATATAATATTTGATTTGTATTACTTGATAATTTTTTTCCTTTGGTGGGTTACTGGGTATCGATTTTTGTTTAAATCAGGTTGTGGTTACCCAGGTAACACCATATAAATATTTCTTTGCTACCACTCGGCACGCGTTGCTATGCAACGTTGGAACTGTGTTCGAGTGGGTAGGTCGTCCGCAAAAAGTGAGCACTATTACTAATGCCGTAATTGCCCAAACGACCTCTGGATTCAACGAGCTGTCGATAGAAGACTTGCGCTCGCTTTGAATGTCAGGTCCCCTTATGTCGTATTTTCATCATTCTAGTCTATTGAATTCTTTAAAAAACCTTTAAAATATCGATAACATATATTAAAACAAAACCAGTAATTAATATTATAAATTTTTGGCTACCAATCTTGAATTATTTATTGAACAATACAAATTTGTTAATATTACGCTAAAGAAATAAAGAAAAGGTCTTGAGAAGTAACAAAATCATTTATTAAGATTAAAATTAAGTTTATTAATGTATTGGGCAAGAGTGAAAATCCATATTCGACTGCTCAACAGGATTGGTAGTTTTGTAATGTCTCTCTGCCTCCTCGTCGGGATTGGTGAAGCGGCAGAGTACTCAGGGTACACGAAGACGGGTCGCTTCGTGTTTCGGATGTGGCTGACACGGGGCATCGGATGAGCGTTGATGCGAGCTTTCATTTCTCCGCCAGCCTGACTGAACGCGGGACTGTGTGGTGGCGTATAGCCATCGGTGTCTGCAATTCTGCCGGCAGCTATGTCTTCTTCTACATTGGAGAGGTATAGCCTGGCTCTGGCTATCTGAAGATTTACTTGTTTTTTATGATCTTTGAGCCGAGAGAGGAGGAACCAGACATGATTGTGTATCTCCTGGGCCGGACTCTGACCGCTTCTCCATTTGTCCGACGCAACTGATCTTCCACTATTTTCCAATGGGCGTAAGGCGTCCCATCGGGGCTCCCTCGGGTGGGGCACTTCGAGCTACTTCTCCCGCCAGACTCGTTGCCAGGCTTGTCTCCACTGACCGGCAACGTGCGTGGGAATACGGATGAGGGCGCTCGAATCTCCTAAACAAGATTGGATTAAGTTGATCATTTCTATCCTTTAGGTAAACAATATTGTGTTCCCCGTCTGGAATCTCCTATGCCTTATGTTTTCAATCATTTACAACAATTTACCAAATCCTATGATGGAAGAAGAATAATTCTATAACAAACAGTACCTTCTGGGTCGTAGAAGGACTTCTATTTTCAAACTTTTTAAAAAAATAAATAAAAATATGAAGTAGTTCGACAAACAAAAAATTCGGCTTGCCACTGTTTTACCGAATAAAAATGTACCCACGGAACCATTCCTTACGGGATTTTCAAAAACGAAGTTCCAACTATTCAGCATGGTGTAATGCTTCAGTTATTTTCAAAATAAAAATTTTTTAAAATTAGAATCAAAATTTTTATGTAATTTAGTAATCTTATAAATATAAAATAATTCCACGTATTTAAAAAATACCTAAAAATTCAGTTAGAGTAAATTAGAAAATCATAAAATTACTAACACATGGGTGGAAATTCGGTTAACTAATTAGTTGAATTTGCATGTGTCAGGTAACGAAATTATCGTCGCAAAAATTTCTCGCCTACCCTTGGTCACTTGATCATCCACCCTTATGGAAACTGCTAATCGTGAGTAATATTAATGAGTCGGAAGCCATCTCTTCTTAATTTAATTATGAGGTTGCTATCCAGGCGTATGTTATATCGATCGTCGTCCACCAAGGTTATCTAGTTAGGCGAGGATTTTATTTTTCCAAGAAAACCGGGTTTGCAATTTATTAACTCAGGACACCGGATCATTAAATTAAAAAACCTATTTAGTTATGTTTAATAATAATGCGTCTAATAATTATTATTTGTAAATCGAAATACTTTCTACTTCGAAATTAATTATAGTGATAACCAAATCATTATTTAACTAAAAATAAAATAAATAATTGAATAAAATAGTAACCACAAAACTTGGCATTCATATATACATTCGATAAGGGTTTTCGAAAAAATATTCATAGTAGGGCTATCTTACACTAGGATCATATACTGTTATTATGTCATTAACTAAATAAGCAAAAATTTAAAATCAAAAGGTTTATTTGTTAGAAGAGGTTCATGCTAACTACATTTAGATCATTTCATCCTATCTTCGCTATTAGCTTTAGTCGTTTTGGCATGATTAAATTAATATTGAACGAGTTTTTACCTAAGGCTGGTACCGGATTAATAATAAATTCATGAAAAATAATTTTACCTAATGTCTGACTTCTGGGATTTAAAACGACGTCTTCGTCTGAGATTTCGGCAGTTGTGCCTTTGTTCATCGGGTTTCCTGGTCGATACATTCCTTATTAATTTTCTCTAATTGTCAATCCGAAACTATCGAGGTTTATTATATAGATCGGGGTGCCAGTTACAGACGCGAGTAGAAAGATGTGTATGCCTGCCAGTAGTACAGGTGTGTGCATACCGCGTCCTGCACTGTAGTTGGTGTATGAAGAATAATTGTAACTATTGATTAATCTTAGACTTAAATGTCAGACTAGTAATTTATATACCGATTATTATTGGATCTATTCCTCGTGTCTTTCGTTATAACTTCTATCCAGCTGTCACGTAGTCGATAAAGAATTATATGTCGTAATTTGTTGCATAATCGATATGGATATGATCCGATTTTATTGAATTATGGATTTGGATTTTTTCCCTTTTTTAGAATAAGATTTGATTTGATTTTATTAAATGATGGATTGGGATTTTTTTTCCTTTTTAGAGTATGATTTGATTTGATTTTATTAAATTATGGATTGGAATTTTTTCCTTTTTAGAGTATGATTCGATTTCATTTTATTAAATTATGGATTTGGATTCTTTCCCTTTTTAGAGTAGATTTGATTTGATTTTATTACATGATGGATTGGGACTTTTTATTTTTAGAGTGGCGTTCTTATCTGGAGGTTGGAATGGGATTCCCGGTAACGAAATTTTCAACTGTAGCTTCAATTTATTTTCTCTAATAAAATTTCGTAGGCTTATTGTTGGTTAATGGGTTTCCGATAAATTGGACATAATGAAGGGCTGGTTCGAATACTTGCTTGGCTTGGGACGGCAGACTATTTTGGCGGAGAACCAAAATGATCACAGGTATCAGCGGATAATTAAGTCCCTGTTAGTTTAATAATTTTTATCCTTTAGGGTCAACTTGTAGTGGACATTGGGGTGTCAGAACAAAATTTTGTTGAAACAACGAGTTTATTTCTTAATAAATGATTGTAATTTGTTGCTGGTTAAATTTTGAGTTGGTACTAGTTGGGGAAGTATTGGGTGGATGGAATTTTTATTCTATATGAGAAGCTACTGTTTAACAATTGCTGGTAAGGGTTTCGGCGTCTGTGCCCTTTCGGTTTATTCTGCGTTTATTCTAATATTTATAGCTTAACCGAGTCTTTTAATCGGGGAATACAGAGTTGCGTTTATCGCTATGGGGTCTCGTCGTGTTGAGGAACATGGGTCTCTATTCATCTAATTGTTATCATCTCGCCGATTTTAACTAAAGTTAATTTTCTCGTGTTCAGTTTAGTAATGGAATTTAAATTGTAATTTATGTGCGTTGGTTATAGTCCCTTGCAAGCCCTTTTATCGATTTAAATGCTATATTAAGGTTCAAGTAACGTATTAGGAGCTTCTTATATTTACATTTGCTACTGCCTATTGGAAATTTGAACGTTTGTATTATCAATTCCTTATTCCTATATACTTAAATTCTAAGTTTTATATCGTAAATCTATAAAAGCTACTTTACCAATTTTTGTGCAATGTAAACTCTCAAAATCTATATTTATATTTCATTTAAATTTAGCTAAAATACACCTATTAGGTTCCTAATTACTTTATTATCCTTAGTATGAAACCACTCCTCAAAGATCTTGTCCCTATATTTTGTTTAATTTAAAATATACATTTAAGTTTATAACAACGATTTCATTTTCCCATTTCCCCGTTACCCTTCCCTCGGTTGACCTAAGGCGCATTGTATTCATATTATAGTTAATGAGTGCCCACTGGACTACTCGTGTGATGATTTTGAGCCGTATGTGAACATAGTTTAGGTCGAGTTTATGGAAATTGAGAGACGAGGAAATAGCCAAAAGACCACTTCCTTATCCCTCTCTTCCCCTATACGGAATAATATTGACGTTCCGACCCCTGCGTTCCGCACGCCGGAGTCTTTACGGGCACGAATCATTGGCAATATTCCACGCACTTACACGAATTCGAATAGTATGTTTGATTTTAATAACTTGTAATGTGTCTTGGCTGTGGGTCGAAAAAACTTCGACAAAAAAACAATTTATGCATTATAAATATTTTATTGAAAGACAAAATATAAATTACCCGGTACATTAATCAAATCAACAAAATTCACAATCATAAAAAATAGCTCTCCCCACACCGACACCCAAGCAGAGCTTGATCGAGATTGCGAGGATGCGACGTGGAGAGAGTTTGCAAATAAAAATCTCACTTACATCGTAAAATAGATTTTTAAAGAGTAAAAACTGTTCTAAAACGATTTAATACGATTAAGTTTCGAAAAACTGATTAAAATTGTGTAAAAATGAATCGGTATATATACCTATTGTACGACCCTAACCTTGCGTGTTCTTTTTGATTTAGTAAAACAAATTTTGACCTTGGAATTTTCTGATATATTCTAATCTTTAATTTTATTATTTTGAGATTTTATTTGACAATTTTTTTCTTTAGATTTTTAATTGAATTATTTCTAATTCAAATTATTTGATTTTTTTATTTCATTTTCATGAAATCTCGCATTTTTATAAATTGTCAAATTTCGGTCAAAATCGTTGAGTTTTCATGTAATGTTTATATTTGTTTCGTGCGGATCTTGTTGCATTTTGCTATTATTTTAATTTATTTTTGTGTTTATAATTTTATGTTAATTGTTTTCTTCCTCGCATTTTGATAGGGTTAGTTGATGTTTTAACAGGTTTAAATTTAAATCTGCATGTTATATTTGCATGTGTGTTACTGATTCATTTAAACATTTACAAGGCCGTTTATGTTCTGGCCTAACATCTTTTTTGTTACAGAAACAGATAAAAATTAAAAATTAATAAAATTACATTTATTTTTTTCCATAGTGTACATACATTTATGTATCTTTATTTTTCAAATTCAAGAAGGTTTTTCTTTCACGTTACTATGTAAAAATAATATAGCATCCACGCTTTCTGGTTTTAAATTTGTATGGCATTCTTGCAGTACTTTTCCAGCTACACTAAAGTTTCTTTCGGAACTAGCACTACTAGCCGGAGTACATAAAACTAAAATAAAATTAATTACAGTTAAAAAATAATTGTATTTTGTATTTAAATATTTATCACAGATTATGTGTATATTATCCAATATTATTTATATATCAATATAACGCAAGAAGTACGTATGCTTATTGCTTATATTGTTGGGGTTATGATAAAACATGAATAAAAATAATAAAATTTTGTTGGGCCAGGACACGAATTTGTTTAAATGAATCGGTAATACACACTCAAATACAACATGTAGATTTAAAATCGGACCCATAAAAAACCAACTAACCATGCTAAAATATATGAGAAAGAAAACAATTAAATATAAAATCAAGAAACACGAAAATAAATTAAGATAATAACAAAGTGCAGCAAGATCCGCACGAAATAAACACAAAAATAACATGAGAACAGAAAAATTTGACCGAAATTTGAGAATTTACCAAAAAATGGAACAAATAAATTTAATAATTTAAATTGGAAACATTTCAATTATAAAATTTAAAATAAAATTGTCAAATTAAAGTATAAAAATAATAAAATTAAGATTAGAATACACTAGAAAATCACAAGGTCAATTTTTGTTTTACTAAATCAAATTTAACACGCAAGGTTAAGGTCGTACAATAGGTATATATACCGTTTTATTTTCACATAATTTTAATCAGTTTTTCATAAACTTGAAGCAGTTTTCGAAAACTTGAATCAGTTTCAGTCTTGACCAGTAGAAAACCAAAAAACTTTCAACGTGAGTGGAGGAATGCTCGAAAACTTTCTCCACGTCGCGTCCATACAACCTCGTCTTTTGTATTGAAATGCCGTTATTTTGGCTAATTAAAATTAAATTTATGTAAGCAAGGAAATTTACTCACATAAATTTTATTTTATTTCACTCATCATTGAGGAAAATAAAATTATATTAAAAATTCATAAAGAAAAAATTGTTTATTAATTTTTAAAATTAAGTCCTAGCTTTAGCCTAACCCGAATGAAATAACAAAATATCGGCCCAATACAAGAAAAAGGTACAAGAAATTAAATTTCCAAATTATAAAAATCAAATAAAGTTAATTTAAAATATAAAAAAGTAAAAATTGTTGGGCCAGAACACAAACGGCCTTGTAAAATGTTTAAATGAATCGGTAACACACATGCAAATATAACCTGCAGCTTTAAATTCAAACCTATGAAAACATCAATTAAACCTAGCAAAATATGAGAGAAAAGCAATTACATATAAAATAATAAACATAAAAATAAATAATAATAATAACAAAATGCAACAAGACCCGCACGATATAAATATAAATATAACACGAAAACCCAACAAATTCGACCGAAATTTGATAATTTAACAAAATTGAAAAATTTCATGAAAATGAAAATAAAAATTTAAGAAATTGAATTAGAAATAATTCAATAAAAATTTCAAATAAAAAATTATCAAAATAAATTAGAAAATAATAAAAATAAAGATTAGAATACACTAGAAAATATCAAGGTCGAATTTTGTTTTACTAAATCAAAAAGAACACGCGAGGTTAGGGACAGAAAATAGGTATATATACCGATGCATTTTCACATAAAATTTAACCATTTTTGAATCGTTTATTAAGCGTGAGTGAGAGTTTTGTTTGGAAATTCTCTCTCTACGTCTCGTCCTCGCAACCTCCGTAGAGCTCTGCTTGGATGTTGACGTGGGGGGAGTAGTATTTTTATTTGATTTGATGTTATGCTTTAGCAAGTAATTTGTTGTATTGCTTTTTAATATATTAATAAATATTTATAAAACCAAAAGTCAGTTTATTTTTCATTAATTACTCATTTTATTGTCGAAATTTTTCCGGCCCACAGCCAAGACACATCACAAGTTAGTAAAATCCACATATTATTCAGATTCGTGTAAGTGCGTGGAATATCGCCGATGATCTGTGCCCGTGAAGACCCGGCGTGCGGAACGCAGGGATTGGAACGTCAATATTAGTCGGTATAGAAGAAAGGAGAAATAAGGAAGGGTCTTTTGGCTACTTCCTCGTTTCTAGTTTTCTTTAAATTCGACCTAAATTATTCTACATACGGCTCAAAATCACCACACCGAGTAGTCCAGTGGGCACTCATTAAATATAATATGAATATAAAATGCGTTTAAGGCTTATTAAAGAGAAAGGTGACGGGGAATAAAATTAATATGAAATCACTGATATGAAATTAAATAAATTAATTTTATGAATTTAACTCATATGCGAATTTAGACGAGGAATAATAATTTTAGGTTATTATTAAACGAATTACCATGAAGTAGTAGATTTAATCAAATTCCAAACCAGAGTATATCTTATTAGTAGAAATGATAGAAGAACCTTTTTCAAAACTCTCTTATAAATAAAAGGTAGTCATTACCAAGCCCAACTGTTGATCAAAAGTGGCTCCCGCATAAAAGTAAATTAACCTAAATAATTAAATTTAAAATACAAACGCTGATAAAATAGAGGAAAGTTTATTGTAAACCAAATAAAAGAAAATCATCCAACTCCTCTTGAACAGCCAACTGAAATGATATAATAATCCACCTGTTTTCTGTCCCCTTCGAACCACTTCGGCATCAACTGGTAGTACTACGACACCGGCTTCCCAGATTTGATACCGTCCCACTGTCAAATCATTTAACATCTGACCATAAATATTAGATGAATGCATAGGCCATTAATGATTTCTAAATCGTGACCATCATCATTAACCAATCCTCAATTTACCAGAAGCCTAAGTCGCGGACATTTCCTAGAGTTGCGTAATTAAACTTGAAATCATAAAATAAAACCGTTTAATATTACTGCATCTCGCAATCGCGTGGAGTGAACCATAGATAAATAGTTGAACCAAGTAAAAATCTGAACACCATAAGGATTCATTAAGGAGAAGTATCAGTCGATAAAATAATACCCAACACTTGCGGATCGGAAGATTTCTCTGATCATTCATAAATTGCAACATCACGGAACATCTAACTACGAGGAATAAATTAATAAAATGTTAATAAAATCAAGTGAAATGCCGAATATTGGAAATAACATGGGAACACTCGCAGTGAAATTGTGAAGTTGGCAATGACACATGTGGGTTTTCCGATGTTAGCTTCCAAAAGAAAAACTTACCCGATTTCCAATTCCGAATTCAATTATCATTCCGAAAAATAAAGATACATCTAATGTATACCAATAATTAATATCACGATGGATGTAGTCATAAAGTCCAAGCGGATGTCGTAATTGTTTAAAGAAACGGAAATCGTCAGATCAGAATTATCCATACGAACGTCGATTTTCTAGCATCTCGTCGTTGACAATCCACCCACTCGAACACATTTCCAACGTTGCCTAGCAACGGGTGCCGAGTGGTAACCAGCAAACATTTATATGGGGTTACCGGGGCAACTATAGGAAGATTCAAACAAATAGCAAACCCAGTAACCCACCAAAATTGATATTTTTCTGGTGAAGTGATAACCTGTGGCAAGTCTGATTTTGGAAAAAAAAGATAATATTAAATTTATCAGAGGTCAGGAACCGAAAAACAAACTTATTAATTAATTAAATTATTTGCAGGCTAACCCATTAATCAAAGGCTACCCAATTGAATGTCAACATAGTGGACTGACTTAGATTAGCGTAATTAGCAATCAATTACTATCCAGCTAAAAATGTTAATTTTCTGGTGTATCGAAGTTTATGGGCGAGAAACTGCTATAAAAGCAAAGAAGAATAAACTGGAAAGCCAGTGGGTCAAAGTAAAATATTTCTGTTAAAGCAAAAATTGCGAGAGGAGTGACTGGAGATAAATAAAGGAAAAGGTACATTGTGTTTTGAACTTACAATTGAGGATGATACACTATGGAAGTTACACCGGTGATTTTGTTTAATTTGTCAACTGTTGCAACTTTGTAACATTGAAAAAAAAGATTTTGTTGGGATTGGCTTCTTTGATTATATTGATTGTGAACACGAGGAGTCCGATTGAGTTTCAATTACATCGACAAATTTCGTACAATCACAACAGACGCGACGCAAAATAAAAAAACCAAGGCACACACAATGTGAAACAACAAAACATAATTAAGGTGCACACAGACGCGATAAATAATAATAAAAAATTTATGATGTAACAATTAATGAAAATCGAAAACCAATATTATATAGGGGAATGATATAACCCTAACCCTATATATATATATATATATATATATGATCCGAAGATATATTCAAGGAAATAGATAAAGCGAGAAACAAACAAATTGTAGAATGCAAAATCAGAAAATGAGTAGTAGATTTGAATTTAATTAATCAGGAATTTGTAGAAAAATTTACGGCTCATCTACAAAAGTCACTACATAATTATCATTTTGCGATGTATGTGGAATAACAAATCATGACACTGTCATATTTCTATTACGCCATACACAGGAGTGGAGCCTCACATATTAAATTGCAGTGTTTTAAGCGATCGTATACGAATAACACTCAAATAATATGTAGGAAACTTCGGAAATTTATTCTAATCTTCATAACCATTGAATTTTTGTTTAATTATCTTCCTTAATTTTTTTTAAACTTTTACACAAATTTTAGTCACTGATTTTTTATTGCTTGTGAAATTTATTTTAACTATAAATCTTTCCTTGCCGAAATGTGACTGACATTTCTAGGTATGTCATATAGAGCAATATCGACAGAGGCCGAGTTCATATTTATGGGAAACACTCAACAAACATCACAAATATACAATTTTATTAATTATTGAAGATATTACAATTACAATTAAAATAAATTTGTATTTATATTGAAGATGTCAAATTCCCAAATAAACGAATCAAGCTAAAAATCTATCTCAAATTCTCTGACATTTTTTCCTCGTTTAGATAGGCGTTACTAACCGCTTTCTGAATCATTTCCTTAAGGTGTTCTGAATTTTGTTCCTGGGTTTCGAGATAGATTTTGAAGAACTCCATTATAGCCACAACCGACAGGGTTAGGACGATAAAAATGATAAACAAAACGAGGAATACCCAGAGAGCTCTGTGCACTCCAATACTGTTAATATTAATCTTCTGGATACATGAATTTAATTCGATATTTTCGGGGAAATAAACCTTCTCAACCACGGAATGGATCATAATATTTATATTCAATATTTTTAAATATTTATTCAAAATAATAATATACTAATAAACATTGATGTCAATGATTTGTAACCTTTATAGTCACAGTACCCTTTGAATCTAAAAATAAGTTTTCGTCTCTCCTTGAAAAACGAGTTTATTTTCTTTATGAAAGAAATCACATATATTTCAAAATAATAGCCATTAGTGTTAGTTTCTTCGTCAAACAACACCTTTAACAGTCGTATTCAGTATTCGCGTATCAAACAGTTTCTTATTGTACTGAATTTGTTAGTAAATGCAGTAGACAGATGTATGCACTCCAGAACAAAAGAATGTTACTTAACAAATGCACATTACATAAAAAATTTCCCGAATCCCCTTGGTTTTTTTTAAAAGTTGAGAAGTTGTTTAAATTGATTGTGTTGGGCCAGCACACAGATAGCCTTGAGAATTGTTTAAATGCATCAGTAATACAGCACGAAAACCCAGCACCAAGATAACTTAAAATACAATATACAACCCCAATTAAACATTTTAAAATCTGAGAGAATATAAATAAATATAAAATCAAAAACATAAAAGTAAAATAAAATAAATACAAAATGCATCAAGAACCACACGAAATTTACATAAAAAATAACATAATAACAAGAAAATTCGACCGTAAAATTACCATTTATATAAAAGAAAAAATTGATGAATTAAATGAATAAAAATAAAATATTTTTAGCTGAATAAATTTATTTAAAAATGTTAAAAATAAATTACCAATTTAAATTAAGAAATAAATAAAAATTTAATTTAGATAACACAAATAATTTCAAGGTCGAATTTTGTTTAATCGCAATAAAATTAACACGCAAGGTTAAGGCCAAATTGTAGGTATATATACTGACGTGTTTTCACAAATTAGCAAGCACAAGTACTAGAACTAAAACTAAACTAAATATTACTTGACAGTATTATTTCTAACTTGGTTAGAATATCAATTTTCCGTCTCACTGGGAAACTGGTTGTATTAGTGTGCGCTATAGCACTTATTGATTGGAATTTTCATTAGATTATATTACGAATTATTAATGGATGGATTATCAATGGATTATGTTACGAATTTTTAATGAATTTTTATTAGATTATATTACGAATTATTAATGGATGGATTATAAATGGATTAGGTGACGAAGTTTTAATGATGGTGGGTTACTGGGTTTCGCTATTTGTGTAAACTATCCTATTGTTGCCCAGGTAACGCCATATAAATATTACTTTGACTACCACTCGGCACCCGTTGCTAGGCAGCGTTGGAAATGTGTTCGAGTGGGTGGATTGTCCGCAAAAAGTGAGCATTATTACTAATACTGTAACTGCTCGGACAACCCTCGGGTTCAACGAGCTGTCGATGGAAGACCTATGCTCGCTTTACAATGTCCCCTGTGTGAGAAAGTTCAAGATCAGACTCGTGTTGATCGGTAGGAATAGAACGATGTTTCGGAGACGCGGTGTGAATACTCATGACTTTTCGACGAAAATCAGTATCTTATAACCTGCTACTTTATACTTGGTTAATAACAATTACAATTTTATTCCATAAAAAGAAAGAACGACTAAAATATGCAAGGTTTGTAAATTAATTCGGTGTCAGCACGGCACTGGGTACTTTAACTCGATTGGCTTGCTAGATGGGCAGCTCTGCGTCGGGCACGCTCCTTGCGTCCCGGCCGGTGATTACTTGACGGTCCCGTTGATGGATTCGCTGCCAGCGTGGAATTGGTGATTGGATCCCGGTACGTCAACTGAGATTGGGCGAAAATGAGCGGATAAGTTACCGCCTCCCCATCACGACTGGCTGCCAGGGCGACTTCTAATCCCCTGATTTGCGTCCGGAGACTCTGATTTAGTTGACGCTCCTCCGCCCAACCCTTTTGAGCGGCTGTGAGGCGTTGGTGGACGGATTTGAGCTTGGTCGGGTCCACCCACGTGGATTTTACATGCTGCACCTCTTTGGTAAGCTGAATTATTTGTTTGTATAAGGATTCGTTGGCTTTCTGGGCGCGTGATAGTTCATCTTGTAGCAATTTGGCGGGGTCCATAGCTAATAATGATAAAAATAATTAGAAGATGGTTTATTGATAGGTTACAACCGTATAACATTTGGTTTACTTCAAACAAAATTAAAGCAAAATCGCTTGAAAATCTTAATTAAGTGAAAAACAGAACAACGGAAATAAAACATTCACAAATTTAATTTGTATTATCTAAATCAAAAATAAACAAAACTGTTTTGAGACAATCACTACGCAAATTTTGGCTTAAAATCCCTCAAGGGAATCTTTTGGCCACCCATTCTTCGGGTGTGTAGCCCGAGATCGACATAGTTGGCCTCTTCGTTCGGCGGGCTCGAGTCGCAACGGTTGGTGCATCCTGGGTCGGAGCGATTGGTTGGAAATGCCAATAGTTATCGGCGATCGGACCCGCCAGCAAATCTTCCTCAACATTCGCCAGATACTGGCGAGCTCGGATCACCTGTAGGTTGACCTCTCGCTAATGGATCTCTAGATTGGTGAGCAGCCGCTGAGCCTGTTGGTGGATCTCCTCGGCCGGGCTCCATTGGTCGATTGTTCCTTGTCCCCGATTGTTTTTATCGAGAAACTTCGACGGGGGGAACTCTGGGCACCTCTCCTGTCGATACTGAGCCCAGGCCCATCTCCATCGGTCTGCGAAAGAGGTTTTAGTCTGATCCATTGGATTGGTTGCTGAAATGGATATCATTTAATATTACTAATCTTAGTGATAGGAAAATAATTTGGATGGATCTCTTGTCGTCGACTAAGTTAATTTCTACTATTATTATATATAGGGATTTTGTTGATTTCTCGGCCACCTCAAAGGGAAAACGATTGATTCATTCCAAGTGTTGGTTCGATTTATTGCCATTATGCACATCTTCTCATTATTGTACATTTACATACTAGTTCGGTTATTTTAGCACATTTAGTGCACATGGTTGCAAGAATTTACGTCCGTCGGAATCTTTGGGGAGGGGTACTTTCTTGCACCTCGGCAGGTATATGGTGGGTAATGGCTATTTCGGTAGATACGATAATGGCTCTATAATGAACTCTTCCGCGTGATGCTCCTGAAACTATTGAAATTGAACGAAATAGTACCTGGAAATTATAAGGACATAATTAATCTTTCTCCGGCGAGGCGTATAGATACTTTAAGGGGAAAATTGTGATGATCTGTGATTTAGTGGCCTAAACTGTACTTACTCAGGTATTTGGAAGGTATTCGTGAAAAATGGAAAACTGGTGACGATGGGGACAGGCTATAGGGGATGTAAGTTAGGCGTAATAATTGATTAGACATTCATGATTAAGACAAATTTATTTGCAATCAAAATTTTTATGGATAAGAGAATTATATATTATTTTTAAACTAAATATAGATAAGAAACTATTTACTATCCTGATTTAAATACGGTTAAGAAAATCGTTTGCAATTCCAAAGTGAGTATGATTGATGAAAAAACTGTTTACAATTATAAGTTGAATATGAGAAAAGAAAATTAATTATTATAGAATATGAATAGTCGAAGCCATGTATAATTATAATTTAATATGAGAAAATTATTTACAATTATGATTTAAAACATGAAAGTCATTTATAATTCAATATAATTTATATAATATAATTTACATTCCGGTTTATCCTGTGCCGTCGTAGCTCCTTCTGTAGACGTTCCATGCGTCGCCGTCGCTCCACTAGCAAATGGTTGGGTATTCATATGTAAAATAAAAAAATTCCAAAGTCGCTTGGTATTGATAATTTATATAAATGCGAAAGTGGGTGTCTGTGCACACGTATTATTGATCGATTTGTCCTGTCGAATCTTGATAAATTATTTATCGACGGAAATGTTTATATTAAAAATCTCTGTCGGTGGACAAATTGGTTTTTGACTGAAATATTTATATTAAAAATCCCTGTCTGTGGACAAATCGGTTATCGTATCGAAAACGACTGAAATGTTTATATTAAACTCGTTGATCGATTGACTTACGTATTGTTATGGTGGACTTTATAATTTGTTGGTATCCAAACATTTGCAATTCCATAAGGATCGATTTTTGGCGATTATCGATAATTCGGAGTTTATTTCGTTATACTGTCTAGTAAGTTCCTTTATACGATTATTTGCTTAGGCTAACAAATTTTCTTTAGTTGGGGCTGGATTGTCTCTGCCAAACATGCTGGAAGTGAATTCAGAAAAATATTCCTATTGTGTGTTATCAATTCAATTCAGTTTATTGGATGGATTATTCTGGCTGTATCAATGCTGGATATTCCGCAAGTGGGTTAGTAATTTAATTAATTTAATTCGCATGATTTTATAGAGGTTGTAGGGATATTTTATGGGTTCTATCAATGCAGGCATCTTATGCGAAGTTTTGGAGGGATGATTTTGATCGATGATGTAAAGGTTTAATGGAATAAATTAATCTGTTCGATGGGTTTTTATTTCTTTATTTGACTTTATCTAACTCAATGGTATTTATTATGTTTCCACGATTACATATTTTGTCAGCTTCAATTTCTAATGATGTCGCTCTATGAGGGTATTCAGAAAATGCGTTTGCTAACCACTGAGGGGTGTACTCTGACTTGGAGTTAGTTAAATTTTCTATTTTACTAAAAGTTCAGGGTGAGTTGGTTTCCATCATTACAATTAGGTATTTACCGAGTTTACTAACAACTATTTAAATGATTTATGGTTTCCTTTTTTAACTTCGTGACAACTTTAATTTTTCAATGAACATAATTCATTGATTACATAGCGGGGATCCCGAAAAAAGCGCGTCTAATCTTAGGACCCGATTAAATGTTTTACTTTACTAGGAGTTTGAAACGATTTATTTGATAATGATTCAAAAGTTATAATTTATAGTTAAATTGAATTTATTAATTTATTTTATCTCATATCAACGATTTCATATAAATTTATTCCCCGTACCCTTTCCCTTTAATAGGCCTTAAACGCATTTTATGTTTATATTATATTTAATGAGTGCCCACTGGACTACTCGGTGTGATCATTTTGAGCCGTGTGTAGAATAATTTAGGTCGAATTTAAAGAAAATGAGAAACGAGGAAGAAGCCAAAAGACCTCTTCCTTATTTCTCCTTTCTTCTACATGGACTAATATTGACGTTCCAACTCCTGCGTTCCGCACGCCGGGTCTTCACGGGCACAGATCATTGGCGATATTCCACGCACTTACACGAATCTGAATTGTATGTTGATTTTACTGACTTGTGATGTGTCTTGGCTGTGGGCCGGAAAAATTTCGACATAAAATAATTATAGGAAAACAAATTCGATTTTAACATTATAAATATTTATTAATATATTAAAAACAAAGTACAAAATTACTTGACCAAATCAATCCAATGAAACATTTCATAAAAATACATCTCCCCCCCCACGCCGACATCCAAGCAGAGCTCTACCGAGGTTGCGAGGATGGGACGTGGAGAAAGTTTCCAAATAAAACTACTGCTAACCTAAAAAATAATTCACAATAGATTTTTAAGAATTAACAAAAATTTTGTTTCAAAATTGGTTAAAATTTATGTGAAAATGTATCGGTATTTATACCTATTTTCTGTCCCGAACCTCGCGTGTTAATTTTGATTTAGTAAAACAAAATTCGACTTTGTTATTTTCTAGTGTATTCTAATCTTTATTTTTATTATTTTTTAATTTATTTTGATAATTTTTTTATTTAGAATTTTTGTTGAATTATCTCTAATTCAAATTCTTTGATTTAAATTTCATTTTCATGAAATTTTATTAATTTATTAAATTTCGGTCGAATTTGTTGGGTTTTCATGTTATGTTTGTGTTTGTATCGTGCGGATCTTGTTGCATTTTGTTATTATTTTAATTTATTTTTATGTTTATTTATTTTATATGTAATTATCTTTTTCTCATATTTTGTTAGGTTTAATTGATGTTTTAATAGGTTTGAGTTTAAATTTGCATGTTATGTTTGCATGTGTGTTACCGATCCATTTAAACATTTTCCAAGGCCGTTTGTGTTCTGGCCCAACAATGAATTTTTATTAGATTATATTACGAATTATTAATGGATTATGTTACGAATTTTTTATGGATTATCAATGGATTAGGTTACGAATTTTTTATGAATTTTTAATAGATTATATTATGAATTATTAATGGATTACGTTACGAATTTTTCATGGATTATCAATGGATTAGGTTACGAATTTTTAATGGATTATTAATGGATTATGTTACGAATTTTTAATGGATTATGTTACGAATCTTTATGGATTATGCTATGAATTGTTAATGGTAAATTATGATATGAATTGTTAATTTTCAATATATGATTTTTTGATGTTGAATTATGCTATTACGAATTTACAATATAGAATGAATTATGGATTAATAATTTCTATTATATTTCGGATAATTATTTCATGCATTCGAGACTTTTACCCAATGGATCCGGTAATTTTCATTTACTCCTTTTACGGCTCACAGCCAAAAAAAACTGCAAGTAATTAAAATCACACATAATCTACCGAATTATGTAAGTGCGTGTATAATCGCCAATAGTTCGTGCCCGTGAAGGCTCCGGTGTGAGAACGCAGGAGCTGGAACGTCAATATTATCCGTACATAGGGGAAATTGGAGGGTAAATGAGTAGTCCTTTAGCTGCCCCTTCACCATCCGTTTCCTGTAAAATTGACATAAATTTTCAACAACATTCGGCTAAAAATATCTAACATCGAGTAGTCCAGTGGGAACTCATTAATTATGAAGTGAACATACATAGATCTTAAGGTCAAAGAGAGGGAATGGGTAGTGGGGAAAATTGCGAAATCGTTGCAACAGTTAAAATGAATAGCCATCTGAAAAAGATTAATCCGAACGACCAAAATCATGAAAATAATGTTTTTAAATAAGAATTAAATAAATTATGTTAAATTGAAACGGAAAATATGGGCAGAACGCTGCGCAAATTTTTGGAAATAGTTAAAACATTTATCATAAAAAACTGTAAAATAAGGGCGGAACGCTGCTCAAATTTTCCAAATTGATGAAAATACTTATAGAAAATAGCAAAGTAAAATGAAATGTTGTTCAAATGTTAGTGTGATATCCTTATAAAACCGAAAAATAAGGGCGGTACGCTGCTAAAATTTTTTCGATTCAAGGAAAATACTTTGACGAAAATTTTTACATAAGAAAAATATTTCCTAAAGCTGCGGAATAAGGACGAATCCCTACACAAAAATTTGTTAATAATATTGATGATAATAATAATAATAATCATGGTATTTGTAATAATAATAATAATAATAATAATAATAATAATAATAATAATAATAATAATAATAATAATAATAATAATAATAATAATAATAATAATAATAATAATAATAATAATAATAATAATAATAATCATAATAATGAGGATAATTATAATAATAATAATAATAATAATCATAATTAGGATAATAATAATAGTAATAATAATGATAATAATAATAGTATTAAAAAAAATCATATTAGTAATAATAATAAATATTATGGTAATTATAGTAATAAAAATAATAATAAATGTAATAGTAGTAACAATTAATAAGGGTAATACAGATAATGGCAACAATGATAATGCTAGTGACAATGACAGGGAGCATAGTAGTTATAATAGGGATAAGAGTAAGAGAGATAATGTGAGTATGTTTAACATAGCAATGGGTTTACAGGCCATAGAAAAATCATCAACACGGACAACGATAAGAAGGACTAAGTGAATGGACACAAAGCTAAATGATATAACAGTATGACCAACATTTGAAGAAGATAGGAGAATAATGGGACCTAAAAATCGAAATTGAGCACAGGCCTTCTATCGGCAGCTCGTTGGACCCAGAGATCGTTCGGTCAATTATAGCATTAGCAATAGCGCTCAATTTTTGCGGACGATCTACCCACTCGAACACAGTTCCAACGTTGCTTAGCAACGGGTGCCGAGTGGCAAGCGAAAGATATTTGTATGGGGCTGTCTGGGTAACAACCATATAGTTTCAAAATTTCAACACCCAGAAACCCACCAATTGTTACATTTCAAAAGCTGTTTAAATTATCGATTATGCCCCTGTTACTTATAATTTTCTTTTAATAGATGATTACAGAATGTAAAGATTTTGATAATTGCATAATTTTAAAAATTAAAATCGTTGATTACACTACCAATTTTTACATTCATCTAGAATTGTTGATTTCTATATGCGTCAATTTAAATCATTTTTTTAACCCACTTATTTCGCAACTGCTATTTTGAACTCTGTAAATATATTTTTTCTACGGTACACTAGACTTTTGTTATATAGTTTTAACAGATTAAACGAATTTTGAGTATAAAAATGGATAGTCAGAATTTTATTCTCTTCAAAATTACATTAAAATATTTCTAAAGTCCCAAGTTTTGCATGCCACTTTAATGTTTATACTCAAAACAAGTGCATGCTAATATTCGCAAATAGTCGTATTATTTATTTATATAAGATACCAAGTTGAGATTCTGGGAACCTCAGCAATTCCAACGTACGAGTTGATATGATAAGTTACATAGAAAGCATCATGTTGTATAATAATGGAAAATCTTTCCATCATATTTGTCTGAATCCGGCTGAATGATTGCTTGATGACAATTGCAATGCGAGAAAACTGTAAACAATATATTTATTTTATTCTAAATAAATTTCCGCGATATTATCGAGTTGCACCTAAGATCAAGACGAAATATTACAATATGATAAAAATAATATCTCTACAAGAAAATGAAAGTATAAATGATTAAAAAGACCAAATTGATTTCAAAGATGACAACTTAGAAATTTACCTACAAATAAAGAAAAGTCTAAATTTAGGATTTGAAGTTCTCTTGTTTCGGACATTGTCCGGTATTCTTCGGGATAACTTGAGATTTATATGCCAAATTTGAATTTGAACGGCGAATAAGCCGTCACTCAGCGATACTAATTACTTATTAAATGAAATAGTGGAAGAATATCAACAAAAGTTACGGACGGACGTATAAAAGTCATTATAATATATCACAACAGTCTCAACCAAACTTGAATGTACCAGTTCCATTTTCTTACAGTTTTCTGTTTCATATTTTTTTATAATTATCTTGACATATTTTTGACAATTACTGGAAATGCGCGCACACACACATACATTAATATTTATTTTTGGTAACTCTCATGAACTTAGGACTTTGTTTTCATAATTGGGTTGCCTGATCTTGCTGATTTGATCTTGCTATATACTGATCTGGAATGATATTAAAGAAGTAAAAGAACAAAGAAATTATAAAGATTATATTTCATGAATATATTTTTCAATCATTTAATAGGTTTGAATCATTCCTTGAATCATTAACAATGAATTATCAAATAATTGCTATGAATTTCTTCTTTAAAAGAATTAAAAACGACCTCAAATCACCGGTAGCATTTAAATCATTTAAAATGGATTCGATGTCAATTTCGTGAGATGAAGATTTTAATAAAAAAATTGAATCTTGAATATAGATGTCCACCCAACATTTAAGAGGATCATTTAACAATTCATTGGAAGGGTTCTCAGGCTCACCAATGCCTTGCATACCGGTGTTTTCTGGCGCCCTAACATCATTTAGGATAATCTTTATGCCTTGCTTGTTAAAATATGGCTGAATGTCTAAATCAAATGTGTTTTCATATTCTTTTAAATCATGAAATGTGTGATTAAATAGCATTTCTTGATTGCTTTTTCTTAGATTCCCCATTTGCCGAGTCTCAAATATGTTCGTAAACAATACTTCCAATTCATTTTCCATTTCATCCTGAATAAAAATGTGATAAGTTATTATTAACAGATTGCAGACCGCGGACAAGTAGTAAAGAAAAATCCCTGGAACCGTATTATAATTAATAAATAATATCTTGATAGTGTGCGTAAACCAAAATTAAGTGTATTTTGAATGTTTAATTAATTTATGATTAATGTTTTATTGGATTCCGCTGTTATAACTAAGTGATTATAAGCAGTAAATCTCAATAGTTTTTAAAAATCAATACAAGCTTTGTGATAATCTATGCACATCCCAATATTATACTAGTTTCGAGATTTTGATTATGCTGGAGACGCGAAGAGAAATCTTGATTTTATTTTAATGTCAGTCAACTGACATTCTAAACTATAGTCAATCATTTTTGTTTTGTCACATACTAAATAAATCTTAAATTTGTAAAACATTAACAAGTTTTGTTAAATAAACTTTAAAACTTTTTTTATCGAATTTTTGTTTACATTATTTATTTAATTAAATTACTCTAACTTTTAACTTTCAACATTTTCAAAACGTTATCAAATGATATCAAACAAAAATATTAATAAATCCGATAATATCTTTTAATATTTTACATTTTCCTACAATACGAAACAATTTAAAATATTTTCTAAATTTCTTGAAAACTTCAGAATCACAGCTATAAGTATAATCGTTTTAATAGAAGTTGTTTAGTGCCTGATGATGAGAACTGAGCTGTTGAAATATTATTATTAGTTACATAAATTTTATTTATTTTCTTGTTTGAACAAGTTATTTAGATAAAATCAAATTTATTGGAAAAGCAATCAAATAAATTAGATTATGATGCAATCTTTATACTTTCCAAAAATCAAATTTTATCTAATCTATGAATATAAATAAGTATCTAAAATCTCCAACATGTCGTATATATATTCATGCATAATTCTTTTTAAAAATAATAAATTCTTTTCAAATTAATCCTGAAAAAAATGTAAATTTCTCACAAAATTTAATTCAAAAATATTGGAAAATGTTCCCTGGGAAATTTTAAAAGTAGCCACATAGAGACCGACAGGATCCCTTAGCTTAGACAAACAATTCAGAACATATATTTATTCACATTTAATAAAGTTCTTACTTTACTATTCGTTAGCGATGTCACCCTGTTCTCCAATTCTTTTATTTCTTTGTCCATATCCTGTAATTCGTCTATAATCTTTTGATGGTTCAGCGAGAACGAATCTAACTTTTTACAATTTTCATCATATTTTTCTCTGAAAATCGCAATTTCATTGTCATTTATTTCTAAAGCGTTCGGCAACTTAATTATTTTGTCCTTTAATTCTGGATTTTCTTTTTCTGAATCACTTGGATCACCATTTTCAATCATTATTTTAATATTATTCGAATATTCAAATGTTCAATATTGATTTATTTTTAAATAATATTTATTTTTAATAAATTAATCAAATCAAATCTTACTGTTTTCGCTACATTTTGCAGCATTTATTACTAAGAAACAAGTTTGACCCTCGGCCTTAATTTCATTTGAATGAATTATTAATTATCACCGATAATCACCATTCTGACTCTCCTTATGTCATTGGGTATCAAATGAGAAACTCCTAACAATATATAAATTTACTGACTGGAATTACTAATACGTCAATTTTCAATTTTTTATTTTGTTAAAATCATATAATAAATCACTCTATTAAGTTTCCTGCTATTGGAAGCTGCTCCATCATATCTTCGTAGTAAGTACAAGCCCTTTTTAAGACTACTTAAAAGTATGTAAAAAATGTTTTCCAGTTGTTAAAAAAATCGAATAAATTATAAGAACAAAGTGAAAATTGTTTGATACTGAAGATAGCGACAGTCTCAGCAGCTAAAACTGTAAACAAGTTGCTCATAGAAATATCCTTTATGTTTATTCAAAATGTTTGTGTTGGGGTTATACTAATTACAAGAAAAAATATATAAAATTTCTAAACAATAAAAAATTGAAAAAAGTAAGAATAGAATAAAATAATAATAAATTTATCAGAGATCTATAGAAGGGTGTAGAGCTCTGTTTTAATTAAATTTATTCATCTTGGTAAATAAAGGCACAAATTTGATTGAAATAATATTATGTAAAGATATAATATCAAGGACGGTAACAAATCACTAATTTAGTCGTGGCGGTTACGAAATGAATAAAAGGTCACAACCCCATTCAAAGCCGGGCAGACCAGAAAATAATCGGAAGCGGCTCCAACAATCAGACAAATCCAAATGACATATTATTTTTACTGAATGAATGTTTGTGTTATATTACTAAATGTTTAATTCGATTTTATTTTAATCCAATTTTATTTTTGGTATATTTCCGACGAATCTGACTTCATATAAAACAATCTAAGCTTTTGGTTGATTATTGGCTTTACCTTTGATCTTGTCGTTAATACTTATCGCTCGTATTTATATAAAATAGTTATCATCAATCAAGTTTAATTACTTACGTGATGTCCGAAATAAAAAACCAGCCACTAGCACTCCTGACGCTACCAACACAAATACTTTTCACCAAGACTCCCTATGATATAATTCAGAAAACATCAAAAAATATTTCAGATGGTGAGGTTTGTTTATGGGTTCGAATTTACATTTTAGAATCATCATTGTGTTTATTGGTAGACTTCAGGTCTTTCTAAGATGGTATTAAGATCTTGGTTATGTATATTTATGTCATGGGTACAATGCCACCTACATTGGAATGATTGCCCGTCAGTTCCGCTCTCAAGTTTTTGTTCACAGTCGACTTATGAATTGATTGATATTAGTAAGCTCAATTTTGTGCTGCATGATTAAAATAGATGTAAAATGTTTTTATTTAAAAGTTTGAAAATATTTTATTAAAAGTTTATATAAATTTTGTTACATTTCAATTTTATAAAATTTATTTTAAACTTTTAAAATAATTGGAATTTTTATAAAACAGAGTTTGATATTTTTAATAAGAATAATATTTAAAATTCAAATAAAGAAATTTGTTTGATTAAAGCATTTTAAATCAATATAGTTTTAAGTTCAAAGCAACCTTACGATGACAGTGAGGCTGTCGAAATATATTGTAGTAGAATATATATTTGTGGATTGGTGTTTTCTTTTAATTAATTCAAAGCCAATTTCCCGTGATTCTTTTAGTATTGTTACTTTTTACCAGCAGAAAGACTAAAGGCGTTATTATTATTTACTGATGCATCTGTTGAAATGCTATTTTTTCAATTAATTTTATTAAATTAAATGCAAGAGTTATCGCTGGTCAATTTAGTGGGTTTAATCAGGGAAAATGGTAAAAGCCCCACCTAAGGTCTGTATTACTAATACTATTAGGAAACTATGAAAGTTATTAACGAAAACATCATCAATACATCTTTTAGGATTTATCTCGAATTTTCATAAATTTAATTTTTTGATTGTGTACAATTGATAAGGTTATTATGAAATTATTATTATTAATGAGTATGCATAAGGCCTTTATGTATTTATGAGAAAATTTTGTTATCATTAAAAATAGGTTTATCATTTATAGAAAATTTGGAGTATCCGAAAAGTTTTGGTTTCTTTTCTAGTCTGAGCATTTTAAAAATATATCAAGTGAGAGATTTCTTCCAGCGGCAGAAGAAAAAGCTGAAAAGGCTTTACGTGGCAATGAATTGAGTGTCCACTTTCTCTAAGTAAGCTTTTGGGTTTACAAAACACCCTCATCCTTCCAACGTGGTATTCACAGGCCGAGCACTCATGCTTACAACGTATTCCGTAAGAAGCCTGGATTGACTGCATTTAGTGGTAGTGTTAGCTCAGAACTGGAAGATTGGAGATTGATTATTGATGAAGGTTTCATTCGTCATATTCGACACTGTACTGAGAAATACGCGAATCAGTCCCATTCCAATCGGTTGGTAAGCGACAGTGAAATGAATAAGTTTATTGGACTGATTCATTTACGAGTATCTATAAACCAGACCAAATCCCCACTGAACCTTTTGTGGTCAAAAGATATTGGTGTTTCCGCATTTTGTCGCCCCCTGGTACGTAATAGATTCAGATAGTTGTAGATGTTTCTGTGATTTGATGATAAATCCACTCGATCAGAGCGTCTACATTCTGACAAGTTTGGTTTGGAGTCATTGATTTTGTCCAGATTTGTGGAAAACAGTCTAATGAGCTTTAAACCTGAGGAGAGTGTGAAAATTGATGAACAATTGTTTCTGACCAAAGCCAGATGTCGGTTTACCCATATACATGCCAATAAAACCTGACAAGAATGGCATTAAGTTTTGGGTTTTGGTCGAGCTCAACAGCAAGTATTTAGTCAATATATTGCCGTATTTGGGGAAATATGAAACCCGCCTAGACACTTTGGGAACAAATGTAGTCATGAAGTTGATGGAGCCATACTTTGGATTGTGTTACAATGTAACAACAGATAACTATTTCACCAACAATGAACTGGCACAGAAACTCCATGCAAGACACACAACGCTTGTTCGGATAGTTCGAGTACTGCAGAGAACTGCCTGTCATACCAAAGCTGGAACTATATGAATCCGCCTTTTATGAGAATGGATCATCCAATGTTACTATTTATCGATGCAAGTTGACCAAACATGAGATAATGTTATCAACAATGCAGAAAGGATTGCATTGCAGCTACAATGACAAATACAAGTCATCATGGGCTGGGTTTATTATAGTTTCAGTAAAAATAATAAAGGTTAGAAAAATGACTAGAATCCATTTAGTAGTGTCTGAGTAATCTGGGAAAGAAAATTAAAAAGGGTCAATTGACGTCGTTGGCTGTTTTAGTGTTAAATACATGATAAAAATTGATCAAGGATATTATAATTTATAACTTAACCATATAATTTACAGAGTACGGCCCGAATTTTTTTACCGCCAGGGTCCCGACACCGTAATAACCACCTCTGAAAAATGGATAATATCCCAGAATTCAAATCACAAAAATTATGGCTAGTAGCAACAGGATCCAATGTTTTATAGTTATTATCATATAATCCAGTTTCAAACGGAGTGGCGGACAAAATAACATTTTTAAGATATAGAAGGAATTGACTATCTGTTTGTAGAATTTTACAACTAATTAAGTAACAAATAATCAAATATATAACTAATATTAATAAAATAAGTAAGAATTTCACTTTGATCACGCATTTATTTATTAACTAGCCTATACGTATATTTAGAATTTAACTGCTTTGCTCAATGTTGATTTATCATGATTTTACTTATCAAATATCATCACTTTTTTAATATTGATAATAATCCAATAATTGTTAATATTACTAGTTTATAATTATTTTATTAAACATTTACTACTGTTTACATTACTTAAGATTTCTAATTTGACTTTATTTTCAGAAATGTCACTAAAGGATATTGAGGTTTGGTTTTAATAGTTATTGATTGAATTATCAATTTAAATTAAGATTACAGAGTTATGTATTAATTGGACTCTAATCTTTTCAACATTCGATACGCTTTTGATTTCAAATTATGATGATATATCTCTACTCAAATTGGAGAAATCCTTTAAACACCAATTAATTGATTTTTTTTTGTAGACTTGTTTGGATTCAACAAAACTTTGATGAAATTATCGAGTTGCATAATATTTTTAAATGATATTACTCCTACGAAACTTAATATGCTCAGTGTTTTATGGTTATGCATGGATTTCAGACTTAGAGAGTATAGAAGGATTATTCAATATTTGATGATTAATTTGGATAAAATAGAAATAAAAATCATAAATCAATTAGAAGATGCTAGAAAAAAGTTTTTTACATATTCAATTTGTCAAATTAACAAAGTATTCATTTTATATTTACCTTGTGGACATATAATCATTTGTTCTTCTTGTTTCCAAACCACTACTCGTAACTGTCAAATTTGTGCTGTAAATATTGAAAAATATTATTCCGTGTTTATCTAATTGTATAAAATAAATTTTCTTTAACTGTTTTCACCAATAGAATTTGATAAAAATTATGATTTTATTTGATTAATAAGTTGTTGCTTATTTAAATATATGTTCAAACCATATAATATACTTTGATTTTTAATAAATGTTGACTTTATGAAACAATATTGTGTACTCATAAAGTTTTATAAATATATATCTAGATATTATAAAAACATCATAGTTATTTTATATTTATTTATTGATAACCATAACAGATATTGCTATCAATTTACACCAAACATGATTTTAAAGATATATATAGAAAATCGACAAAATGATTTCAAAATGTATTTAATACTCTAAATTGAACAAAATAACCTATTCATTAGTAATATATACTAAAATAATGTTTGTTTCACAAATTATTATACTTAAATTATCTATGGTTTTGTTTAATTGACCTTAATAATAATAATATTTTAACCACTATCAATAAATTGGCTATTTTTATTAAATTTGCCTAAAATGATCACACATCTCTAACACTTATACATAAATTGCTTTTGTATTTAATGTGTTTCTTGAAATTGTTAGGTATTTCTAGGTAAATATCAATAAGCTTGGTTAATAATACCTCAAATTATCATTTATTTAAAACCTGCTTAGATAATTTATCCGTTGATTTACTAAATCTATCCAAAATTATCATGTATTATAATAAATATTCATAGATTTCTCATGAAATTTCATAAATATTATCCAAATAAATATTATCATAAATATTTCTATCAAAAAATACATTTATTGTCTAAGAAATTGTTAAATTATCTTAAATATTATTATATTTCAATCTAAATTGTTTAATTACACTCCAATATCTATATGCAAACGGATATTATCTCTATGCATCATCTAAGAATTTGATAAATGTTAATCAAAATAACTATGTATTATCTAAGAAATTGTAAATGATATACAAATGTCCATGTTTTACTATCTAATTTAACTATTTGTTAAATGTTGTCTAGGCCTGATTTCCGTAACATATTGTTTAGGTGTAAATTTGAAAAAAAATTTCAAAATGTAAATTTAACGCAAAAATACTTTAAATGCATATAATTATTTAATTATTTGAATAAAATTGATAACTAATGTAACTCTGTATTCTGAATTTATTTGAACTAATAGTTTATCAATTACTGTGTTACAGAAGTTGTGACATTAAACATTTAGGAATACATGTAAGAGAATTAATTCACATGAATAATTCTATGTTACATGTTGTACCGAAAATGTTATAAATTACGATTTTATCAATAATATATATATATAAATATATATGTGTGTGTGTGTGTGTAATATTTATATGGATAATAGTTCATGCCTGTGAATCTACTAAGCGAGAAATTAATAAATCATAAATTACTTGTTGAATTATGAAAAATTTAATGTCAAAATTTAGATAAAATAATAAAAATAAAATATGTGAATAAAAATACTTAAGATTTATTTATTTGAAATTATATTAATTTGAGATACTAAACCTTAATTAAACTTTAACGTAAAAATAAGTATATCTCTGTTTACAACAAGTCACGTTGGACTTTAATAATTAGCGTGATAATTGGAAAATTTAATGTATAGTCATGTTTGGTTATCTCATATTTGTTACCAATGAAATGGTATAAATAGTTGGTTCAAAACAATACTAAATACAACTACGATGGATTATAAAAATAAAGGTGTTTTTCCTTTAAAATATTACATTTTATATTTAATACTTTATTTAGGTGCCTTAAAAAGGAAAAACATTGATGATGATAAAGAAAGGAATGAAAAACGGAAATTTAAAGATGGGAATTTATTTTCGGATAATTTATTCTTTGTTCGAGTGGATACAAAAAGCCTGGTGAATTGTTACAATACAACTTAAATTATTTATATTATCCAATAGCTTATATATTTAAAGTCATTTGATTAAATTATCTATTTAATTATTTATTTATTTTATTGCTAGGAGCAAGTAATTTTGGAAAGATTTTTTTACAATGTTAGATTCACGAAAATTAAGTTTGATGTGTTGGGCCAGAACACAAACGGCTTTGGAAAATGTTTAAATGAATCGGTAATACACATGCAAACATAACATGCAAATTTAAACTCAAACCTATTAAAACATCAACTAAACCCTATCAAATATGAGGAAAAAGATAATTACATATAAAATAAATAAACATAAAAAATAAATTAAAATAATAACAAAATGCAACAAGATCCGCACGATACAAATACAAACATAACATGAAAACCCAACAAATTCGACCGAAATTTGATAAATCAATGAAATTTCATGAAAATGAAATTTAAATCGAAGAATTTGAATTAGAAATAATTCAATAAAAATTCTAAATAAAAAATTATCAAAATAAATTAGAAAATAATAAAAATAAAGATTAGAATACACTAGAAAATAACAAGGTCGAATTTTGTTTTACTAAATCAAAAATAACACGCGAGGTTAGGGACAGAAAATAGGTATAAATACCGATGCATTTTCACATAAAATTTAACCATTTTTTCAAACCAAAAACCATTGTGAACCTTTTGTTTAAAAACCTATTTTTAGGTGAGCAGAAGTTTTTTTTGGAAACTCTCTCCACGTCCCGTCCTCGCAACCTCAGTAGAGCTCTGCTTGGATGTCGGCGTGGGGGGAGATGTATTTTATGTTATTTTTATGATGATTTTTGGTCAAGTAATTTGTATATTGTTTTAATATATTAATAAATATTTATGATGCATAAAATTAATTTATTTTTTCATAATTAATTGTTTATTGTCGAAATTTTTCAGGCCCACAGCCAAGACACATCGCAAGTTAGTAAAATCAGCATACTATTCAGATTCGTGTAAGTGCGTGGAATATCGCCGATGATCTGTGCCCGTGAAGACCCGGCGTGCGGAACGCAGGGATTGGAACGTCAATATTATTCCGTATAGAAGAAAGGAGAAATAAGGAAGGGGTCTTTTGGCTACTTCCTCGTTTCTAGTTTTCTTTAAATTCGACCTAAATTATTTTACACACGGCTCAAAATGATCACACCGAGTAGTCCAGTGGGCACTCATTAAATATAATATGAACATAATATGCGCTTAAGGCTTATTAAAGGGAAAGGTTACGGGGAATGAAAATTAATATGAAATTATTGCTATGAAATGAACTAATTCAATTTAAATGAAACTTTAAATAAAAACTTCTAAATTATTATTAAAGCAACTACTGAGAATTTATTCAGATCCAAACCCATCCGTACAACTGCTAGAGACACCTTCCTTTATTTTATAAAGTCAGCCATAAATTGAATTTGACCCGTTCAAAACACTGAATCAGCCTAAATTAATAATTAAATCAAAAATACGTACATTGATAGAATAGATTGTATTATAACGTAAATTCCCTAACCCACTTGAATAGTTAACTTAACCGACCCATCTATTTTTCTACCGTTATTCCACTGTATCACCAACGAATAAATTTACGAAATAAGTTCATCCACATTGATATCCATTCTCATAAAATACGACAGTCAATTTTGATTCAAATATCCGACAAGTTCTCGGTTCCTAACCGATTCTCAATCACCAACCCAAAAATGACTTCGATGGCCAATAATTTAAACTACTCCGTATTCCATTATTAAATAGTAAATAATGTAAAAACTAACGACGCGATGTTTTCCAAAAAATTGACTGAAGGCAAATAAAAAATGACAATCCAATATTGTGAAAATCCAGAGAATAGGAATAAATCTAGTAATTAAAATTCCATTTGCCGAACGAGGAGAATCTCATGACTTTTTCTAACGCGATGAGAATTTGATTGAATATTAGTAAAAAATATAAATATGTTAAATAAATGTGCTAAATATTAACAAGCATGAATTAAGAATCAAATAAACTTGATGCGAATTGGAAGTAACGTGGGAACACCCACCGTGACATCGTGAAGCTGACGATGAGACGAGTGAGTTTTCCGCCGTTATTATCCAAAGAAATAAATACTTACTAGTTTTCATCGTTGAATGTCGACATCCATTTCCAAAATTTAACAATTAACAGTTTAATAATTCAAACGGATGTCGAATTGGTTTATTTATCTAAATAGCGATTATCGTCCAAATTCCATCCAATCAATTCGTCCAACCGGATACCGACGCCCACGCAAAAATCAACAAATATTAACACGGATCATATAAACCGTTCGGATAAAATCTTTTTGCAATTATGATAAATAACCTGGATTTAATAACCAACATGCCCGACGAGGAAGTGGCCGCAGCATCAAAAATGATCATAGAGGGTAAGAACATGTAATTTTATATTTAATAAATAAACTTAAATAATCTAGTAAAAATTATAATCGATTTTTTCTTAAAATTTTAATATAATGACTGTAAATTCTTATGTTAAAATTTTATGATCAGCCGTTTTCTTAAATGTATGAAATTATAATTATCTAAATGACCCTGCTACAATCTTCTTGTATTAGCACTAATTTTAAAAATCAGTTGTCTTATTAACCATCCATGATTATCCTCAACCTATCAGGTCTAGCCATTGAATTTCTAGTCACCACGATCCCTCAATAAAATTTCATCCATCACACTATCCTGTCATCATTTTTATCGCCCCTTGATTTTCATTTGAATCCGTTCGCAGGTCACTCACGATTTCGCCGCATGTTTAGCACTTCTTAACTAACCAGAAGACCTTTTGGTAGAATGATCAATTATATTCTCAACATTTTTT
This sequence comes from Schmidtea mediterranea, assembly GCA_022537955.1. Lineage (NCBI taxonomy): Eukaryota > Metazoa > Platyhelminthes > Tricladida > Dugesiidae > Schmidtea > Schmidtea mediterranea. The sequence continues at coordinate 168,350,609 of CM039679.1, read as the reverse complement.
TTGGTGAAATGGATAGCTCATAAAAACTATTACAATCTGTTTGTTGGGAATTTATCAGATTAGCTATAAGAAAACATAAATATGTTCTTTAGAATGTAATCGGAATTAAGAGATTGTGGTGGACAATTCTTGGTAATATTTTCTCAACAGTCTATTTTAGATATTAATTAAAGGCGAGTTATTTTAACAGACAACACGGAGATTAATATTGAAAAAATCAAGTAAAAGTCCAGGTTGTGAAAACCCTCCGGCAAAAAAAAGATAGCAACGACTTCACGGCTAAAGCAGCACAACCGCGAACCCATAAGACTTGTTCTCGATTTCCGTAACGGACTGAGATAGATTTAAGGCTCCACAAAGGAATAAATTAAGATCATTTCGCTCATTTACTTGAGTTTTGGTATATGTAGTTAACGATTTTTATTTCAGTGGCTAGTCCAACGAATCGCCTGCCAATTTCTCTCGCAGACCGGTGGAGATGGGCCTGGGCCCGTTATAGACAAGAAAGATGTCCCGAATTCCCTCCATCAAAGTTCCTTGACAGAAACAATCTGGGGCAAGAGATGGCCGAAAAATGGAGCCCGGCCGAAGAAATCTACCGGCAGGCTCGACATCTGCTCGAGAGCCTGGAGTCCCATCAGCGCCGAGTAGACCTACAGGTGATCCGAGCTCACCAGTACCTGGCGAACGTTGAGGAGGATTTACTGGCGGGTCGGATCACCGACAATTATTGGCCCCCCAACAAATCTCCACGACACAGGCCCCGCAAGTAACCACGGCCCGAGGCCGCAATACAAAGAGGCCGACCATGTCAATCTCGGGCTATACACCCGAAGAATGGGTGGCGAAAGGCTTTCCCTGAACAGATGAGAACACAAATTAAATGAACCTTAATTAATGATGAATAAAATTAATTTTTTTTGTTTGTTTTGATTAGTTCAGAGTCTTATTTACTGTTAAATGATTTTCATTGGTTTGTTTGGATTAAATATAGATCATATGATTACGCTCTATCAGTAAACCCCTCCCCTTTAATTATTCTTTTTACTAGTCATGGAACCGGTTCAATTACTACAAAAGGAGCTATCCCGCGCCCAGAAATCCAACAAAGCTCTATATGAGCAGTTAATTCAGCTCACAAAGGAGGTTCAGCAGGTGAAATCTACCTGGGTGGACCCAGCGAAACTCAAGTCCATCCACCAACGTCTAACAGCTGCTCAAAAGGGTTGGGCTGAGGAACAACAACTGAATCAGAACCTCCGGACGCAGATAAGGGGGTTGGAAGTCGCCCTGGCCGCCAGTCGTGAAGGAGAAGCGGTGACTTACCCTCTGATCTTCGTCCCATCTCAATTTGCGTACCGGGATTCAGCCAGCAGCTCAACACCATTGGCGACTCCATCGGCAGTACCTTCGAACAATTACAGGCCGGGACGTAAAGAACGCGCCAGACGCAGAGCCGCACGTCTGACAAACAAACTAAATTAATGTGTCCTGTATCGCTTTAAAATTGAAGTAACTTACAAATATTGTCTGATTTAATCGGTTTTGTGTTATGAATTGAATGTAAAATTGTAATTATTGCTAAATCATTTAAAAGTAGTATGTTATAAAATGTGAATGAGGTTAAATTGCTGCCGAAAAGTCATGAGCATTCGCGCTTCGTCGGAGAAATGTCATTCCATCGCTATCCATCAACAAGAGTCTGATCTTGAACTTTCTTACACAGGGGACATTGTGAAGCGAGCATAGGTCTTCCATCGACAGCTCGTTGAACCCGAGGGTTGTCCTGGCAATTACAGTATTAGTAATAGTGCTCACTTTTTGCGGACAATCCACCCACTCGAACACATTTCGAACGTTGCCTAGCAACGGGTGCCGAGTGGCAGCTAGAAAATATTTATAAGGCGTTACCGGGGTAACAATAAGATGATTTAAACAAATAGCGAAACCCAGTAACCCACCAGATGATAAAATAATATTAGGTCAATTTTTCACCAGAATGCATGAAGATATTCAATTTGATGAATACAATATGTATGCAAAATGTGATTTGGATATTATGTCTGATGATGATAGGATTGGTATAATCAATTGCATGATTACTGTGCTCATTCAAGGATATACTATATGCAGAGACCGTATTAAACATATTTGGAAGATTATCAAAGCAGAAAAAACGTTTGATAATGATTGTTGGATAAATTATTAAATTTGATCTATTATGTGTTTTACTTTTTGCGCATGAAGATGAAAGATTCCGAAAATATATTCCTCAAGTAATAATACTATTAACAGAAAATTTAAAATATCAATTATATGTATTTATTTTCCTCAAATGTATAAATTTATATAAGTTTGGATTGAGATACATAGATTTTGTTTTTATAATTAAGTCTTAGAAAGTTTTAAATATTTTGTGCTATTTGATTACGGAAATAGTTAAGAGATTATTAATTTTAAGTATTTGAGCTGTGATATTACTAACATGGACAATTCCAAATATGATATTATCCTTATATATATATATATATATATATATATATATATATATATATCCCATAATTTTAAATACCTAATATATTATTTCTCAAGGATTATACTTTATCAGTAAATAAACTTTATATATATATATATATATATATATATGGTGGGTTACAGGGTTTCGTCATTTGTTTTAAATTGTTCCGTGGTTGCCCCGTAACGTCATACAAAAAATGCTAACTGCCACTTGGCACCCGTTGCTAGGCAACGTTGGTAATGTGTTCAAGTGGTGGACTGCCCGCAAAAATTGAGTATCATTAGCTAATACTATAGTTGCTCGGACAATCCTCGGGTTCACGAGCTGTCGATAGAAGACCTGTGCTCGCTTTTAACTATTTGGTCCCCCTTGCGTTTAAATTTCTATCGTTTATTCAGCTGTTTTATTAGCGTTAGTTTGAGAAGACAAGAATAAGTGGTGGTTTTATTTAATCCTTCACAATGTTATTTTAAAACCTTACTAGTACATAAATTTAATGAGAGATATACGGAAAAACAATATAGTTGACAAGAGTTTATTTATCTAAGCAATGCATTGATGGGAGAGTCGAGCAGCTCGGCGCTTAGCTCGCTCCTTGCGACCAGGTCGTCGACTAGATGTTGAGGGAATTGTTGGAGTGGGTGTTTCGACAGGGGTTGGCATTGCGGATGGGGTCGGATTCACTTCTCGGTATGCCAATTGAGCCGGAGCGAAAACTAGAGGGTAGGTCACCGCTGCCCCCTCTTGACTGGCGGACAACGCTACCTCTAGCCCCCTGATCTGGGTCTTCAGGCTTGTCACCAATTGTCTTTCTTCGGCCCACCCCTTCTGGGCCGCGGCTAACTTTTGATACAGTGGCTTGACCCTCGTGGGGGTTTACCCACGTCGCCTTGAGTTGTTGCATTTCCCGGACCATATGTATGAGTTGATCGTGAAGATCCTTGTTCGTCTGTCGTGCTCGGGTTAATTCGTTTTGTAATAACTTTACGGGATCCATGTCTAAAATAGTAAGGGTGAATTTGATGACGACTAATACAAATATGAGCAGTTTTACTTAAACAATTTTAGAAAATGAAAGTTATGATAATAAATAAAAAGACGAGACAGAAAAACTTTGTTTTTTCGAATCAATCACAATGTCACTATAGCAATAATAAATGCTCAAATCAATAGAGTTTACTCCTCCGCGAAGAATCGTTTGATCCCCTCTTCCGGAGCGTATCCCGGGATCACGAATACCGGTCGCTTAAGGTTTCTGATCGGTCTTGGAGAAGGCGGGTAGTTGTCAGCCAGTCGTCCTGCTGCTATGTCATCTTTGACATTGGCCAGGTAGGTTGTGGCCCATGCTACATCAGCCTCGATTTGTCGCTGACGCTGTAGAAGGCCTTCCAGGAGTTCTTGGGCCTGCATTAAAATATCTTGCGACGGATTGGGTTCGTCCGCCGTCTTCCGAAATCGCTTCATGAACTCTTCCGGCGATATTTCCTCCGATTGGTTGTCTGTAGGCACCTCAGGATATCGCTCCTGGTATGTCCGACTCCAGGCTTGCCTCCATTGTTCCACAGTGTGAGCGGGCATATCAATCATGGTTCTAGTGTGTCCTGAATTAAAAATATATTTTTACTCCATCTTTCTCCTTATATTTAATAGTTCGCCAAAAATGAAGTCGCTCTCGTCCTGCACAAGAGAACTCGCTAGTTTGAATTTACATGCATTAGGTGTTGAGTATTTTGTGCGTACGGTATTTAGTAATGCTGATAATCTTGTGTCGTAAGGGTGCGTTAGGCCAAAAGTGTTTTGCGGCTTGGTAAAATAATATGGTATTACATTTATGACTGTGTCTGTCTTATATGGGTGGGTCTATTAACAGCAAAAATTTATATATGTAGTAGTTAATTTAATAAATGTAATAATTCTATAACGTCAACCTAAAGTATTTTTAATGCAAACAAAAATTAAATGAACTATTTCTCGAAATATTTCGTAAGTGATTATTACATTTGGGCTTTGACTTCTCGTCGAAATCGTTTGCGGAATTCATAGGTGGCTAATTGCGAAATTAAAAAATTTAAAACCGAAGTGATTCGATTATCGACGGTGATTTGACGATTTACAGTCAGGCGACAGGAACTAGATGTCAATTTCGGTTCAACTATCATGGTGAATTGCCCGGATGTGCCAATGATTTGTTTAATTTCGTCATGCTATTCATTTTCTAGTATGTTTATTTTAAGCGGATAAATTTGTTTATCCGGTCAGTTCACATCTATTGTGGTTATTATATGAATTCTCGTATGAACATGAACTTTCAAGTAGGTGAAATATTTTATTATGCTTGACTATCATCGAATTTTATTGTTCAAGGATCACTAGTTACATCGGGGTTGCAGATTGGAATCTTTGGGCCATGAGCACTATATTCCGGAAGCTCTCTCAGCGTTTATTGGGAAAACGGGTCATCTCGTCACCATGGTCAAAACAAAATCAGTGGTAAGTATTTCTCGTTGTTAAGTTCTGCATAGCTAGTTATTAATCGTTTTATTTTTAGGGTTCGGTTTTATTGATTCACATTTATTGGGTGATTTCCAAATGCCACTCGGTTAATGCTGGATTCGACGCAGTTCTTATGATCGCTCTGTTCCATTATCCGACAATGATCTTAATGTTTTACGTGAGGAATTATAGTCGTTTCATTTGCTGATTTTTATTTTTATCGATTTTGTTAATAAATTTCTTTGATTATTTTGTTTCGAAGTAGTTAATCGTGGTAATTTTTGTCAATGGCTGATCTAACTAAGCAAATAATATAAATGTTTTGTCTGGATAATTTTGGTTACCCATTTTATTCGATCCATGTCTCTATTCCATGATCAACAAGTCAAAGTCCCTCTTTTTCACTTCGTGGATTTGTTGGATTTACTGAAATATGAATTTTCGATTACTCAAGAGAATCGGATGTTCATCGATGGATTACTTGATTCCACTCATGATTCTCTGTATGTCATTCCACGAACTTACGACAATCGTGAATTCACTTGGATTGATTTTAGTTCTGAAGTTATATCAAGGAGGACTTTGTCTGTTGATCATGAAAATTGCATCGATTCGATCTAGTAATTATTTTGTTTAATACGATACGTCTACTTAACCTTTTTGGTAATCCATAATTTTTATAAGCTGTTTATTTTATTCAGATATTTATTTTTCGGTATACATACTTTGTAAACTACTTATCTGGTTCGAACACTTGTGATTATGGTGAAAAAGTCAAGGAGTTAGATCTCCCTTACATTAAGCAATAATTATCTATTAAATGAATACTTAGTTTAATAATTTAATGAGTCAAATTTCTTTACATAATCAATTGAAATCAGTAATTCTTTGTTACCTTACGGTTCAATACTTTACTTTAAATGGTTGAATGAAATTAATGAATTATTAAATAAATATTTAATTTACGGTATTAAATTTCTTTACGTTAATCAATTCAAATCGATGAATTATTCGTTAAATGAATATTTAATTTACGATATAATACTTTAATGAGTTAAATTTCTTTATATTAATCAATTAAAAATTGATGAATTATTTATTAAATGAATACTTAATGAGTTAATTTTCTTTACTTTAAGCAATAATAAATGAATTATTTATCAAACGATTTCTATCAATTTATTTGACTCATAAATTTACTTTAATTTGAAGTAGTAATGTTAATTTATTATAACAACGATTTCCATTTAATTTAATCCCAGTTCCATTCCCCTTTAATAAGCCTTAAACGCATATTGTGTTTATATTATATTTACTGAGTGCCCACTGGACTACTCGGTGTGATGATTTTGAGCCATGTGTAGTATGAGTTAAGTCGATTTTACAGAATCGAGAAACGAGGAAGTAGCCAGAGACTTCTTCCTTATTTCTCGCTTCAGCTATAGGGATAATATTGACGTTCCAACCCTGCGTTCCGCACGCCGGGTCTTCACGGGCACAGATCATTGGCGGTATTCCACGCACTTACACGAATCTGATTTGTATGTGGATTTTATTTACTTGCATTGGGTGTCGGCTGTGGGCCGGAAAAAATTTCGACATCTTTTCAAAACATATAAAATAAGTTATATATATATATGAAACAATTTATGCATAATAATGTTTATTAATTATAAAAAAAAAATAACAAGTTACCCTTCCAATTCATAAAAATAGCATAAATTCATACAATAAACCAAATGCCTCTCTTCCCACGCCAACGTCCGAGCAGAGCTCTACAGAGATGCAAGGTACGAGGCGTGGAAAAAGGGTTCCAAAATCAATGATCCTCACCTAAAATTCTGAAAATTCAAAAACACTGATCTCAACTAGATTTAAAAGATTTAAACGAGATTCAAATAATTTGAAATGTTCGAAACACGGTGTGTTTTTCAAAAATGGTTAACTTTAATGTGAAAATGGATCAGTATATATACCTAAATTTTTGGTGTGTAAAATTTGATGTAGTAAAACAAAATTCGACCTTGTTGTTTTCTAGCAAATTCTAATATTTAATTTTTATATTTTTTGATTTATTTTTATAATTTTTTATTTCGAATTTTTATTGAATTATTGCTAATTCAATTTTTTCGATTTAGATTTCATTTTAATGAACTTTAATTGATTTTTTCCACTTTCGTCGAATTTGTCGTGTTTTTTTGTTGTATTTGTGTAGATATCGTGCGGATCTTGGTGCATTTTGTTAATATTTTAATTTATTTTTATGTTTATTATTTTATATTTAATTCTTTTATTTCTCAGATTTTATATGGTTTAATTGGTGTTTTAGGGTTTATTTGAATTGCATGTTGTATTTGCGTGTGTGTTTCTGATCCATTTAAACATTTTTGAAGGCCGTTTACGTTCTGGCCCAACATAAAACACTCGGGGGTCCGTAAAATTGCGACCCGCAATTTCAATTGATTTAAAACTAATACATACAATTCCGTTTTCAATATTCACATTCATAAAAAGTTTTTATGGTACGGTTAAATCATCAAGGCAAAGATGGACTTAAGGTCCGGCTACAGTACATAATCAAATATCAATTGTGTAGTTCAATATCAATGTAAATCAATATCAGTTCAAATCACTATAGATCAATATGAGTTAGTAAATTCAGTTCGAATCAATGTAAATCAGTTATATTTGGCTTCGAATGAATCACTGACGGCTTGGGTTTCGCTTTCTAGCTGGGTTGATCTTGAGGGGTGATTGATAGAAATCTGCGAGAGTCTAGAAGTTTTCTTTGGTTTGATTGCTTTTTCGGGTTTGGGTGAGCATTCTTTTGACTTTTTGAATTGGGGTATTTTGCCTTTGCTTGTTTTTTGTTAGGCCGAGGATGAGACAACATATTAAGAGTATCATATTAGATGTTATACTAATCGGTAGTATAAGTTCGATTGATAGAGTTGTTGTACGGGGTTCGTTTTCCTGTCCCACTCGTTTTCCTAGTTGCTTTTGAATTGATAGGGTGATTTTTTGAATTTCTTGGATTGGTTTGTTATTGGGATTCGCTTTGGCTTTCTTTTGAATTTGTTTGATGAGGATTTCTAGGGTTTTCTTTGTTTCTCGATTCCTCATTTTTTATATTGGTTATCTCTTCATTATTTCTCAGTAGGGTTTGTACCATTGTTCGGGTTTTCTCGATGTTCTGTTTCAATTCGTCCTTGTTTTCTTTTGTGGGGCATTGTATACATTGGAGGCTTATTTGTTGGCATTCCTCATTATCAGGGTTTCTGCAAATTTCTTTGAAATCGGCACAGGTGCTGTCCTCTCTTCTGAAGGGTTGGGATTTCTCGCATTTTTCTAATGGGTTTTCAGTACTACATTTCCTCATCATTATCATCATTATCATTGTGATCCATAACGTTGGGTTCATGGTTTTCATTTCTAATATATGTCAATCAATTTTCACGTTTATTTACAATTTTATTCAACTATATACAGTGGAGTTTAGCCCTTTTTATTCTTTCTCTTTTTCTGGGGTTGAGTGTCTCTCGCACTCTTCTTTAATTTTATTTTCTGAAAATCTCATTATCAGGATTTGGGCTCTTATTAATCGCTCGGTTAGTTTTGGGAGTTCTTTTAGTCGCTCTTTGTTTTCTTTGATTGTTCTTTGTTGATTATGGATTTTCATTTGAAGATTTCTTTCTTTCGCTTGCTTTCTTTTAAGTTGACGTTTATAGTTGACTCGTTTGGTTGTTTGTTTTTCCAGCTTTCGTCTCGCTTCCTGGAGCTGTTCTGTTAATGTTTTAATTTCGTCCTGAGCTTGTTGATGACTTTCTTTTATCTCTCTGGCTTCTTTACAACTGTCTTCTAGTTGTAGCACGTATCTCTGTTCGCTTTTTCTGCTGTCTCTCATTCGTTCTGCTTCGGTTTTCCAATAATCTTCCAGGATTACACGAGTCTTTATTTCAGCTAGTTCTCGTTTCAATTGTTCGTTTTCTCTCTTTTGATTTCTGTTTTCTCCCATGCTGGATGTTAGTTTTCGCTTTATCGTATTGGCTAACTGTTTAGATTGTATTAATTGTTGATTTATCCGGGCGATTTCTGATTCTTGCTCCTCCACTATTTCTTGCCATTCTTTTCTTTCGGCTCTCCACCTTTTACTATAATATCTCAGTGGGTCTTGCTCGATTGGTTCTACTAATTGAATTGGGTTTGGTAGGTATTTTCCGTCTTCTAGATTCATTCGGATTTCTATTTCATTTGGATTCATATTTTATTGTCTTTTTACACTTTTTACAATTTTCTCTTTAATTTTACACTATCGTTTCGTCCGTCTCCCCGAATCCTTCATCTGGTTCGGCGGGTACTTGGTTTGGTAATTCTGTCGGATATAACGGCATAAGCAGGATTGGTGGTTGGTTTCGCAAGGTATTTACCTCTTCACGTAAAGCGTTTGATATTTGTATCTCTTCGTCTAAGAGATAGGCAAGATATTCTGTATTTTCCGTTAGTTCTTCCACTTGCGTTTCCAATCGATGCGTATTTTCCAAAGCTTTTAACTTTTCCATCTCTTTTCTCAGGTTCTGTTCATTTTCCTCATATCCTTGCTTTATTGCTTTTATCTCTGCTTCAACTTGTTCTTTCAACTGCTCGTTGACTTCGTGTTGATGTCTCAACTGGATTTCTTTGAATACTGCAACTCCTCGGTGTCCGTTCACCTCCTGTTGGAGTTTTGTTATCCACTCGTTTAATTGTTGGTTTTGTCTTCTTTCATCCGTTTGTTCGTGTAGGGTTTCCGTTATCTTTTGATTTAGCTGATCAATCCATTTTCTGAGGTCCTTGTCGGTTTTCCTGAGCCTTCTTATTGTGTTTTGTCTGGCTCGTTCATGGTATTCCATTGTTTGGATTTCTTCGTTCAGTTCCTCGATTGTTTCTTTCTGCGCTTCGACTTGTTCCCATAGTTCCCAATCCTCCATATTCAATATCTTTTTGGGTAACAGTCTTATCTCTTTCTTGGCTTCTTGGTACTGGTTCTTCCATCTTCTTGCTTCCGATTTGATCCACTTTTCTTTGTCTTCCGTTTTTATTTGTTGTATTTGTCTCTGTTTAAGAGTCTTTTCTTGTTCTACTAGCATCTCCTTCATTCTCGTTTGTTGCCATACTATTTCGTGGTCTTGTTTTTGTATATGTTCCCATTGTGTCGCATTCTCTATTTTCGACAATCTATACTTGTCTTTCCACTTTCTCGCTTCTCCTGTTGCTTGGATTACCATTCTTTCTTGTCTATCGTCTCTGGGCTCTCTAATTTTCTTTGATGGTTTTGGCCCTTGATTTCTCAGCTTGTTGACTTCCTCTTTCGCATTTTTCCATTTGGTTTTATAAGCTCTTGTTCGGTCCTCCTCTTCGGCTATTTGCTGAATATAATGTCTGATCCGTGCTTCCCAATCATTCCTTGCACGCTCCTTCTCTCCGTACCACTTCGCTTTCCAGTGAAGTGCTTGCCGTTTTGCCCATTCTTTGGCTTGCTCCAAATGGGTTCTCTTTGTCTTCTCTATTCGATATTGGGTGCTAATTTGCCCAATTTCCTCCTGCATTTGTTGTATAATCTTTATCGTCTCCCCTCCTTCTTCTCGTATCTCTGCTTCTTTATCTTTTATCACTTCTCTTAATCTTTCAATTTCACTTTGTTGATCCTGCTTCTCTTGCTCTAGGGTTTGTATCTCTTTCCTTTGGTTTTTGATTCTAGTTTGGTTCTGCATAAATTCCTTCATCATTTCCTCTTCTCGCTCTTGGTACGTTTTCTCTTTTCCTTCTGGGTAAGTTACTTTTTGTTCTAGTTGCTTTTCCCACTTCTCTTTCATCATTTTCGTTTTTAGAGTCTCTTGTACTAATTCCTCTTCCGCGATTAGCAGCATTTCTTTTAATTGTGACGTTCTTTGTCTCCATAATTCTACTTCCTCACTTGTTACTTTTATTGACTCTGGTTGATCTTTGATCGCTGGTTTTGTCTCTTCAGCCTCTTTTACAATTTCTTTTGTCTCATTTGGATTCATAATTGTTTTCTAAATGTTAATAATCGATTATTCTCTCTTTTCAATCATCTCTAAATTTTATCATAATTTACATCATCTCGTATTTTTGTGGTTTTTGAGTTTTTATACTTTTTTTGTTTTTACGTTTATCTTTATTTACATTTTTACACATTGCTTCCATTTTTAATTACTGATCAGCGAAACGGAATCCTTTGATCCGCCCGTTGATCGGCTTTCTACATACTGGACATATATCAACCTTTAACCCACATGCTTCACATGTGACCATATGTCCACAGGGAGTATAAATTATTTCAACATGTTTCTGCCAACATGTCACACATTGATACTGCTCCAAAATAGCTTCTTTTATCATCGATTTGTCTCGATTCTCTTTAGGTTTCTCTTGGTATTGTTTGATTGCTCGGATTATTGCTTGTGTCGAGTCATACCATTTTAAATTATTAGCTAATCTTTCCTGGATTATTTTCCTCATTTTTTGAGTGTCTACTCCTGCTAATAGCATTATGGTTCTCGTTTTTGGTCGATCTAATATATCTTCTATTTGTTGATTTGTAATTATTATTTCTATGTTCTTTGACTCTTTTTCTTGTTTATACATACACTTTCCTTTATGCTTTAGTTTTGTGACGTTCTGATCTGGTATTGGCTGTTGATTTTTACATCCTTCGCACATTATTCCTCTTGCTGTTTGACAATATCCTTGACTCGCGAATTCTGTTGCTCTTGGGTTTCCTTTGAAAGTTTTAATTCTCTCTTCGAATGTTCTATTTATAGTCTCTTTTTCCCATATTAATTCTGCTGGGTCTTCGAAACTCTTTATTATCGTTATCTTTTTCTCGCCTCCTTTTTCATCTTTGTCAACTTCTGTTTGTCGAAGTCCTTCCAATCTGTTTATTGCTTGATTCCCGACGTCGATGTTAATTATGAATGGGCAAGTTGAAAATTTCCTCAGGTGTTCTCGTTTTGCTGTTTCTCCTTTCTCCCAATGCGATAGTCTTCCCTGACAATAAATGCATGTTACCTCGTCTGGTAGTTCTAGCGTTCCCGTAAAATAAAATCCTTCTGCAGCCATTTCTTTGCTTTGCCGGTCGGTAAATACTTTATTATCTTTAAACGTTAAATATCTCTGTTCCTCTTTTCTCAGCTGTTCGTGTTTTACTCTTCTCTGGGTATAAATTACTTTCCTCATTTTCCAAGGTCGTCCGGTTGTGTCGAAACTGGTATAATGTTGAATTGCGATTGCTAAGGTCTTTATTTTTTCCTCTTCCTCTGGTTTTTTCCATAGTCTCGTCCATATCGAATCTGGTCCTTCTCTCATCTGTACTGTCATCTCTTCGCTGGTTCCGCTTGCCATCTAAATATCGTTATTATTTTTGAATTTTTGTTTTTCTGATTTTTCTGGTTATTTGTAATTTTTTGATTTTTTATTGGATTTTTATTATTTTATTTACATTTATTTACACTTTCTTTTCTCTTTTTACAACGTCTTGTCTGGCTTCTCTACTTCTAATTTTATATACAGATTATCCTCTCGCAAGAATCCTTCTCCTCTTAATCGTTGTTGTGGATAGAAACGTGGTGTACCAATTGCTGTATTCCATTCGGTTGTTGGTCTTCCCATCTGCGGTTCATTTCCTGTTCTGATTGGGTTACGATAATCCTCTTGTCCTTTCATTGTTAATATCATGTTTTGTTTAAAAGGCCATGTTAATAATTCATCATAATCTCCTCTTCCTACTCTAACGAAGACACTGATATGGGTGCCTGTTGCATTTCCATCCCCGTTTGGATATAATCTAATGCCCAATTTGTATCCATTCTCCCAACTGTATATTGGTGGACTATCTAGAATTCTTTGTGTTCCATCTTTTGCTCTCTGGAGTTTCTCTGCGAATTCGGTTATTTTCCATATAAATGGTGCTGTAAGATGTTTTCTGGCCATCGAGCTGTTGGTTTCTAATTCCTTTATGCTGTTGTTTATCTGTTGCACTTTCTTTTCCATTTCGGTCATTTTCTTGAGTGTATTTCCTTGGCTTCTCTCGAAATTCTTTCTGGATTCTAATATTTCTCTTATTATTGCCTTTTGTGAATCATTTTCCGTTCGTAGGCTTTTTACTTCCCATGCCAACATTCCTATCGTTTTCATCATAATTTCGGCATGCTCGATACTGTTTTCTATCATATGCTTTTGCATTTCCGCAATTGGTAGTTGTATTTGGCAATTGAATAGTTCTAACGGACATTTGACTGGTTTGCCGCTACATTCGTTCCAATGTTCTTTTAGTTTGACTTTATCTCTCTTGTCGCAATTGTTTGTGCATATTCCTTCGTATAGATCACATATTTGTTCCTCTTTTGGATTCCGATGTTCCATTTCTATTTTTATCCATTCGTCGATGACTCCACAGAACTCGCATTTTTCCTCTCTCTTGATGCACACTTGGTGATGTTCTTTCATCGTCTTTTTTGTTATGATCGTTTGGCATTTTCCGCATAATATCTCGTTATATTCGCAATCGTTTGAGTGACTATCGGCTTCCTTCATAAGTCCTTTCCATTCGCATTCTTTTACTCGGCATTGAACTAATAGATTATTGATTTCTTTATTGGTGGCTTTATCCATTGTTGTAGGGTCTTCGTCTCTTTCAATCGTTTCGTCACATCCAGGGCATTTTGTTGTTTCTGTTTCTATTACTTTTATCGTACAATCTGTGCATATTCTGCATCCGCATTTCGTCTGTCTTGCTCCAATCAGTAATTCTTTACATTTGCAACATTTGAGTCTTTCTTTTATATCATTCACCACTTTGATTTTTTCCTTCATTATTCGTCTCGTAGTTTCGGATGGATTCTCGCTTCCTCTTATTCTCTCGATAATTGTCTGCATATCTACAAAAATTTTCAATTACTTGACGTTGCTTTACTTCTATCGTTTTATTTATACATATTTACATGGTGCGCTTTATTTTTACTCTACTGTTGAATCCGGTTCTGAGGTGAATTCTGGCATTGATGCTATCCATTCCACCCAACTTGCTGGATCTACGTGCTGTTGATTGTTACGTAGTCTTCTAATTTCGTCAGCTTGCCATCTAACTTGATCTGTTAATTGTTCATTTATTCTCTGCAATTGTAGTATTGTTCTCTGCTGCTCTTCTAGTCTTATAGCTTGTTGTAGACCTCTGTTTACGCTTTCCGTTAATACTAGATGAGTATTTGTCCACTGAGTTTGCGCATTGTTCGTTATTAGTGTCATTAATTCACATTGTCGTCTCCACGTTGCCTCGACTCCTTGATCTTGGTATATTCCTTGATCTAATTCCACAATCTCTATAGGTGCATTGGCAGCTGTTGGTTGTTGTATTACTTCTACGAATGGTGGTATTCTAACTTGATTTTGTTGATTTGCATTATTCGGATTCATCTGTTGGTTATAATACATCATTAATTCATCGCATTTATTTCTGTTTGCTTACTATTTCTGACACATTTTGTACAATATTTATATATACGTGCATACTATTACTACTATTATACTACATAATATTTTACACTATATACAACGTCTTTTTCTCGTTTTACACCATCGTCTCCGGGGACTCTATACGTAATGTCCGTATATCCCCATATTTCTCATTCGTTGTCTGATATATATCAAATTCATTTGACCATTGTTGTGCTTCGATAATGGGCGGTTCTTTTAACCAGAGTCCGCTTGTGCTAGAATTTCCTATGATTTCATATTCCTCAGTTCTTTCTGTATCGTATTGTCCTAGTTCGATATCGTAATTGAACTTTTCTACTGCTGGCCATAATCTTCTCTTCGCTGGCTTCTTTCTGCATTTGGTAGTTCTTGCTAGTTGAATTATTATCAGCATTACTACGCTGCTTACTATTGCTGTTGTTATCCAGATCATTTTAATCATATAGTTCTTTTCATTAGGCTGCATGGTTGTGCTTTCCCTTGCATTGGTTGTCTCCATTATTCCTTCTTTTGGTTGTATATTTTTAAGTGCTTTCAGGAGTTGTAATGCTTCGTGGATTGAAAGATGGCTGTCGTCCATGATCATTCCTTTTTTCCATGTTTCGTTTCTTGGTTTTCTCTCAGATTGTTTTATTATAGGTTGATCTGTTGCATTTGACTTGAGTGGTTTCCTTGTTATCATTCTCCAATGTCCATGAGTTCCCTTTTGAATGTTTATTACATATTTTCCAAGTTTTCTTTTCGTCGGTATGCGGTACTTTTGGTTCTTTATAGTTTTGCTTGTTTCGCATTGGATTCTTTTGTTTACTGGTTCGTTTCCTTTAGGTTCGTATATGCAAATTTTCGTGATAGGTTTTTCACCTGTATTCTCAATTAATATTTCCTCTTCGTTTGCCGCATTCGATTCTATGGTTATTATTACTGCTTTACTTTCTCTGATCTGGCGTTGATACGGTTCCTCTTTTGTTTCTTTTTCCGGACGTTTTGTCGTAATTGCTTCTAGTAACTTTCTTGTTATTGATTTCCAGTAATCATCTCTTCCTTTCTGAACGTGCACTATGTACTTTCCACGCTTTCTTTTAGTTGGAATACGGTATTTTTGGTTTTTGATATCCTCGTTTGATTGACATTTGATTCTTTCATTCATCGTTCCGTTCTTTTTAGTTTCAAATACACAGACTTTTGTAATGGGTTCCTTGCCCATATTTTCAACTATTATCTCTTCTCCACTCTTTGGGTTTGATTCCACTTTTATTATTATTTCTTTATTTTCTCGTGCTCGACGTTGATAAGGTTCTTCTTTTGGTGTTGTGAATTTCAATCCCAGAGTTTTGGCTAATGTGCAGGTTATTATTATATCATTGTTGGCACATATTATATATTCCGCATTTCCTTCTAGGCTATCCCATTCACATTTCTTTCCTGCTTTCATATTCATTTTCCAACAATCGATAATTTTATTTTGTATACATACCTGTTCAATGGTTTTCTATTCCTCTGTTTATTATTCGTAATTTGCCTATCCCTGGTTTTACTTGGATTTTTACATTCTTGTCTTTTGTAGCATCTCTACATACATCTTTGGTGGTTTGGCATGATGATGAGTTTTCGGATCGTATTTCCATCTTTCCTGGTTTTCCTATGGAATCGAATTGGCAACTTATGCTTATATTCATCGTCAATTGTAAGCATATTCCTTTACTTCCGATTCCTTTCTCATTTATTGTTCGTATTCTGAACGATTTTATTTCCTTTGTGATGTTTTCGTCAGCTTCCGTTAACTTGATGGACGTAATCAATATCATTATTTTCTGTAGCAGGGTTGGTCGGTTTTGATTTTTTCTTTGTTGTAGTATCTTTCTATTATTTACCAGCATCCTTTGGTTTTGTTTTCTTTCGTTGTTGTTGTTCGATCCTTGACGTTCTTCGTTGGATGACTCCTTTTTCTCTTGTTGTGCGGATTTATTTTCGTCTCTAGTATTTTGATCATCCTGGTTTTTGCTGCTGTCACCCCCTTCTTCATTATTATCATTATTATTATCTCCATTCGGGGTTTCCTTTGAAATGTCGTCCTCGACATTTATTATTTCGATTATTTCCTCGTATACTTTTATTATTCTTGCTTTTATATCATCCATCTCTTTTATTTCTTGTTTGCTCGCTTGAAATCTTATTTGCTTTCGATGCCATCTATGTATTATCATTAATAGTTGTTCCTTTCTATCTCCGATTCGTATTGCTTCTTTTGGATGATTGGTGAATTTTAGTCCTTCCCATTTCAACATTGCTTTTATTGTTTTTGGAAATGGATAGTGAGCATATATTGTTTCTTTTAATAGTACGTTTCTGTTTCTTACCATATAGTTTACATTGAATACTTTAAGTGATGAACCTTCGTAGGTCCATTTCATCAGATTGGCTGTTGCTTCGTCTTGTTTGGCGTCGATAGCTTCCCATAGTGTTTGGATTGTTTTACCCATCATTTCTCTCTCTCTGATTGTCGCATTACTGGTTATAAATTTTATTGCGCTTGCTTGTCTTGATTTCAGTGCGTAATGTAGTACATTATTCTCTCCATTATCTTTCTCTTTGAACGATGATCCTGTTTTTAGTAATTCTCTCAGAACTGTTGTAGAAGCATCTGCTGCAACTGCGAACATTAGTGGTGTTTGTCCCTCTTCGTTTGGTATATTTGAGGTGTGTCCGCATTTCTGCATAAGTTGAATTATATCCATTATTCGTTGAGTGTTTCTATGCTGTACTGCAATATGTAAAGGTACATTTCCTTCTACATCTGCCATAGTGAATATCATGGGTATACTTTCTTTGATACGATCCATTTCTGGTGGACTTCTAGCTCCTTTGGCATAATCCACGGCGATTTTCCCTGCTTTGTTTACTATTCTCATCCATCCTTTCCCTTCGACCCATTCTGGCATTATTTCTCTGATGGCTTTTACTATTACATCCATCTTATCTACATTGTCTTGGGTCGCGTTTAGAGTTATTTTGGATTTATCTGGTTTAGGTTCTTCCACAGTTTTATTTGCTGTCGCTTCTATCTTTCGACTCATTGTTAGTCCGTTTATACTCAATTGTTGAGTTTGTGATCTAGTTTGCATACCTCGATTTTCTGGTTCTCTTGTTATTGTTCTAGGTATTGCTTTACATCTGCTCACGTTTACGTAAATAGGTCTGGTAAGTGGATTGTTGACCAATTTAACTCGAGCATTGTTCTCGTTTACATACATTATCTCATAAGGTCCTTTACCGCATCTTTGTAGTTTTCTGGCTACTCCTGGGATAATTTCTGGCGTTGCGATTATTACCCAGTCTCCGATCTGAAAGTTATGCTCGCGTACGTCTCGCTTTTTATCATGTAATTCTTTATAACTTTCTTGATTAAATCTAATATTCATACCTGCTGTTTTCCAGATCTCTTGCATTCGTTCTTTGAATCCTGTTACATAATCATCGATTTCCATATACTGCGATATCGGTGGTTGATATTCCAAGTCTATCGGCATGTTACATTCTCTGCCGTACATTAATTTGAATGGACTCATTTTTGTTGCTGAATGTATTGACATCCTATAAGCCATAAGGCATAGGTTTATATATCTATCCCAGTCTTTTTGGTGTCTGCTTACATAATTTGACATCATTTCAATTAATATGCCGTTGAATCGTTCGGTTTGACCATTTGTTTGTGGATGGTAAGGCGATGTTCTCAATTTCGCAATTCTGAAGTAGTTCGTTACTTCTTCTATGATTTCACTCATAAAGTTGGTTCCTTGATCAGTTAGAATCTGTTTGGGTGTTCCGTATCTACAGCATATTTCCTCTACTAGGATTCTCGCTATTGTTCTGGCTTTTTGATCTGGTATTGCGAATGCTTCCGGGAATTTTGATAAATAATCTGTCACTACCAATATATAGATATTTCCATCGTTGGTTTCTGGTAATGGTCCTACTACATCCATTGCGATCATCGTCATTGGTTCTGGTGGAATTGGCATTGGCTTTAACGGTGCTTTCAATTTACTTCCTGTGCTTTTCCTCGTTGCGCATATCAGACAATTCTTTATCCATCCTTTTACGTCCTCTCCGATGTTTGGCCAATAATATTTTTGGCGCAGTCTTGCTTCCGTCTTTTTTGCTGACATATGTCCTCCGAGCTTTCCATCATGATATTGCATCAGTACTTCTTTTCGTCTGCTTTCTGGTAAGCACATGAGTCGTTTTTCGCCATCCATTAATAATAACCATCCCTTCTCTATGGTATATCGATGTCTGTGTTTTTCCATATGCTCTTTTAATTTACTGTTGTTATCGAAGATTTTCATATCGTTAGTTTCTATAAATTCGATTATTGTCTTTAATTCCTCGTCTTCTTTCTGTTCGTTTTTCAGTTTTGTGAAATCTATATCTTCTGCGATGATCATGCATATTCGTCTTACATCATGATCCATCAGTTCCTCAAATACGAATCTTGACATACAGTCTGCGTTGGCATTTGCTTTTCCTGATTTGAATTTTATATACGGCGAGTATTCTTGTAGCTGCATCGCCCATCTCATTAATCTGCTCGAGGCTTCTTTGTGTTGGCCTAGCCATACCAATGGTTGATGATCTGTAGTGATATATATCTCGTGACCATAATAAGTATTTGAAGTGTTTATAATAGCCTGGATTAATTGCTTAATGCCTCTTCTTTCACGTCACAGAGTAAATCTTTTTTCATGTCTTGAATGGCTTCATTCGACTATATATTCCAATAAACTCGTTCTTCTTTTCTCCGTCGTCCCATTGTCCTAGGACTGCTCCCGATCATATCCACTTGCGTCTGTCGCTAACATATAAAACGCTTAAAATCTGGGTGTACGAAGTGGTGCTGATATCAGTATTCTCGAGTGTTTCAAAGGCTGTTTGTTGTTCCTTTTCCCATATGAACGGGGTATCGTTTTTGGTTAATTCTTGTCATTGTTTCGCAATGGTTTGCTAATTCTTATAAACTTTCGATTAGTATCCACATAAGCTAAAAATTTCTTTGCACTTGCGTGACTGTTTTTTGGTACTGGGCAATTCTTTATTCTTTTCAATGTTTCTTGGAATCTGGTTCTTTGCCTTTTTGCCGACACAATAGTCCTAAGAATGGTAACTTTTTCTTTTGCCAATCGCATTTTGGAGGCGTTTCAATTTTTAACTTTCATTGTCTCAATCGAAACAAATACATTACGGATGTCTTTTTTTAAATGTTGCTCGAAGGTGCTAGAATTAAATTAATAAATCAATCAATATTATACATACATTGGTGTTTAATTGCCGTGCTTTACAAAATTCATACATCTCTGAAATGAAGCGTGTGCGTTAGTTAATCCGAAAGGCATTTTCTTGAATTGGGTATAGATCTTTTCCAATTGTAAAGGCAGTTTTCTCTCTGTCCTCCTCTTGACCTTTTATTCTGCCAATAACCAACTTTTTAGATCTAGCGATGTAAAAATAGTTCTTGCTCCGTGTAACGTTTGTTAAACATTTCTTTATGTTGGTAACGGATATGTATCCCGTTTTTTGTTACCGGCATGAGGTCGTCGATAATCTATACAGAATCGTTTGTGTTCGCTCCTTTTTCTTTACATGGACTACTGGAAATTGCCATGGCGAGCAAACTTTTGTTCGATTACTTCCTTGCGTTCTAACATTCTTTTTGAACTTCCTTTTCTGTTTCTGATTTTTAGCTTCTGCCAATCGATATGGCACGTAGTGTTAGTTGGGGTATCATCTTGTTAGTGGTATCGTATGTGCGTTACGTCGCTGTTGTACGAGATCTAAGTCAGGATGCTGCCAAATATATCTTTAAATTCCATTTAGAGTATTTTGTAGGTGTTCTTTCTCGTTTTCCGTGTTTTAGTAGCCTACTGTCGGATTGCCATTAATTTCTTCCTTCATTTTCCTTCAGTTTTTGTTGTTGGAAGTCGGATATTCCATCATCGGTGTTTAGTTTTCCCCCAATCTTTCGTTTCGTAAATGACTTTATCTTCCTCATTCGAAATTTGTAATTGTTGATCGGATTTCACTGTTGTCGTTTACATTTACACTATCTCTCTGGCTAATTGGCAGTCTTTCTTTTTCTCAATTTGTGATTTAGGTTCGAAATTCTTTTCTCCTTCTGGTTTCTTCATTCACTTTTACGTAACAAATCATGTTGTGTGCGCCCTGGCACTACTATTTTCTCTGAAACATCTCACCTTCTGCCATTTTAACATACATATTTCGTCCAGTTTTATCTCTTCAGCTCCAATCGATCCTAGGTCTATTTATTTATCTCTTTTATGTATTCTGGCATTGAGATCCGTTCCAATTATTACAATCTCAACTCAATCTCCTGATAACTGCTAGATACGTATTTATTTTCAACATTTTTATATTCGATTATTGACCCAGATTTTTCCGATGACTGCCGGAACTGATTCTTTACTGCCAAAGTTATTACATCCATGTTAGCTTTTCTTACATGGCCATAATCTCCGGGTTATTTATCCATTTTTAATTGCTGGAAATGTTTGCTTCGGTATCGATCATTGCTTTTATCTCTACCCCCATTTATTTCTATGGGTACCGTTAATGTTGTCCAGCTAGTGTTTGTAACATAGCTATGGTTCGGTTTCTAGGATCCTGATCCACACTTCTCGATACTTTTGGCTGGTTCTGGTACTAAGTCTGCCCAATTTGGTTCGTAATGGGTACGTGGATAAATTATTTCGTAATGTTGTTGGTCTTGGTATCGGAACTTGTCCTATCCACCGGCATATTTCTCTCTACTGATGATGCTGCTTTCTTTAGACATTCGTTACTGGCGGTGTGTGATTTATAAGTCTACTATGTCTTGTCTTTCGATTTTCCATTGTTTTGAGTTGCTCTTGATGTTAGCATCTGCGTTCCTCCTGGTTTTCATCGTTGTCGCTGTTATCACTGCTATCATCTTTGAAATTCATCCATCGTTTCCAGTTGCTCTTTTTTGTCGCTTCATTTCTGTGTTTTCTCGGCTTCTTAGTCTCCATTATTGCTTTTAAATTTTCGTCCTCCGATCTTCTTCATCAGTACCATTTCATTTTTTCGTTAGAATCCTACCAATCTCTTATCTTGGAAATATTCTTTGAGTGTTCCATGTAATACTTGTCTTAGATAAAAACGGTAATATCCAATTGCATTTTCCAGTTGATTTTCTCTCTCTTTTGTAGATATCGAAACATGCTAACATTTGTTCGTTTAAGATTAACTGCTTACGATTTTGAATGATAAGGAATTATTCCCAAAATTCCTGCCATCATTTGTCCGAAAAGATTAGGAATCTTCCCCACATGGCTTTCATCATATTCGCTGTTGCATGTTTGAAAATGATCTGGTTGATAATAGCAGTTCGTAGTGGGGTTTCTCTCCATAGTTGTTACCTCCCGTTTATCGTTACAAATATTAGATAGGTATTGCTTGCCTTTTGTGTGGAACAAATAAATGTTCTCTGGCTCGTTCCAGATCTTTGTTTTGGTATATTTCGCCTCTTGTGATATATCCACTGGTTTGAATTTCTGCTTCCTAGCCAATTCTGTAAGTTCCAAATATTTTTGGCTGTGCTACTATTACTTCGCGTTGGAAAAATTTAACAACTTCCATCTCTTATTTCGACTAACCGGTCCATATACATTACTGCAACTGAACATATTAGGTTACGAATTTTTCTGGATTTATCATCCTTGTTACTGGTTGAGCGAAATCTTAGATTTTTCCTTTATGCATTATTCTAATTCATTTATGGCATTTATCTCTCTGGAATTGTTGAATTCTCTTGCGCTTTGCGATTGTCTTTTCGCATTTGTAATGTATACTATAACTTCTCCAACGATCTCGAAATTATCCTTCTTGGAGTGGTAGTAATGGAATTTGCGTTATCCGGGATTTGTGATTGCCATGCTAACTTTGTTTTTAATATTTCTCTGTTCAAAAGATACAATCATTTTTAACCAAGTCGTGTATATTTCTTGTTGATGCCAATCCTTTAGTGATATAAAGAAATCCATCTGTGTTATTATTATACAGAATATGTTTCACATCTTGGGGTTCTATTTGCGCTTTTGCGTCGTATTGCTGTTCGTGATAAAAATATTCCTTTTATAATTTTGTACTAGCTACATTTCGTCACATTTACTCACCATTTGTCCTTTTATAAAAATCTCCCATTCGATTGTAGGTTATCAGTTGATTTATTACTAGTTGGCGTGACCTCTTGATCCGAATAGTCGTGGTGCGGTTGGTTTTCCGATTTTCTTTCCGTTTCTTCCGTAATTCATCCAGTGGTTTTTTGGCGTGTTAGTTTCTTGTTTCACTGTGCACTCTTTCCTTGCCACTTCGTCAAATATTGGCTTTCAATAAGGTGAGTTAACAAGTTCTGTATTCGCGTGATATACAATCGTTGACATTCCCGTTATTACATGATCTATCGTTGCAGACATTGGGGGGTACTTTTTCATCGCTTGTGTGTCCGGATCAAATATTCCTTGATATTCTCTAATTTTATGGTAGCATTATCGATTACTACTACTCCTTGACTAAGTTGATTCAATAAGGTGTACTCTCCTCCTTGACACGTTCCGTCTCCAGCCGTTATTCTCCCCGCAGCGTATACTCGGTAGTTTTTATTTTTCCTTCTTCGGCTGCTACATTTTACTCGTCCAGCTTTGAGATTCGTCCTGTCGTGAATCCTTCTTCAATTCGTTTCCTTTGTTACTGAGGACCACTGTTGTTTCCGTTCCTGCTTCTATAATGTGAGTCGAAGTGATGTCCGCAATGAAATTGCCATCAATTTTCCTTTTGTTACTGAACATTTCTTTTGGATTTCTGTTTTTATTGAAAAATCTAATTCTTGTATACGTTATTAAGATTACTGCGTTGCTGTTGTCTGTAATTTACCGGGGTTTTGCTTGCTTGACTCTTCCGTTTCTTTAGTGAGTATTTATCACCAATCTTTATGTTATCACAATCATATACTACAAACGGTTCTTACTCCTTTTTACGCAACATCATCCATATGTATTGTAGTGATTATCGTGGCATCCCTTTTCTAGCTGTTTTTGGATCGCTTGCAATTTAATCGTTGTTTTCGAATTCCGTTAATAACCTCTTTCAACTTTGTCTGCATTTTATTTCGGGTTTTTTGATCATCTTTGCTTACCAAATTTATAAAGGCTTGCCATCCACCCTTGGCGTCAGGATAATTGGTTCGATTATTTTTCCTGATTAATATCCGTTATTGCGAATTCATTATCCGTTTGGATTGTATCTTGGAGTTCGCTTTCTTGTATATCCTATCGTATTGTACATCAGATAGGCCATCCTACCAAATATCTGTTTGGCTCATCAGATCGTTCGTTAAGTGATTTATTATCAACAGGCAATTCTTCTGGATCTTTAGTTGTAGTTCGCCACTTTGTATGTCCATATTTTATTTATTATGGCTTTATTTGCTGTCCAAAAGCTGTTTTCGCTTCTGTTTCCGATATTATATAAGTTCAAATCCTTCTTTATTTCTGGGATTTTGCTAATCCCAGCATATCAGTTATTAATCTGTTAATCCACTTTGCTCCTTGTTCTTGGCCTTTTAATTTTCCGTTGTAACTGCTTTGTTATTGACTAGCTTGTTTAATTTTTGTTGTTAATTGATCCATCTGCATTTGTTCTTTAGTTTTCCTTTCTTTGGAGATGGTTTATCAATCTTTGGTCGTCCTCTGATTTCTTTTCCATTGCCCGATACCTGTTTCTTTTTTCGTTTGGGGTTGTTCTGTCTGCCGTTTACTCTGGATGTTGTAGCTCCTCGTTCTTTATCCAATTTATCTCCCATTCATCTCCTGTGGAGTTTCGGCGTCTCCTTTCTTTCTTTTTGTTTTCCTCTCGGTATCAGGCTCTATAATTTCGACTGGTTGTCTTTGACCGCATACTAGCTGTCTGTCATCTGTTAATCATATCCATTTTGTTTCTGTCGTGAACAAAATCTCTTTTGATTCGTATTCTCGCGGTTGTCCTCATCTACGATTCGTTTTAGATCATTTAGTATCTCTTCTCTCCGTTTGTGATGACAGATTACTTCATTGCTGCAGGGTGGAACTTCTGGCGTATTGACTTTCTGTCGCCCTATTGGCGTTTCTTTTGATTTCTTCTTTTTGTTGAGTTCTCTACCGCGATCTTTGTACTGTTAATATATTTATTATCCCCAGTTGCATTTGGTAACTTCGTTTTCGAGATCGTACGTCCAATGATTCGTCCCTTTCGTATTGTAAATGAAATGGCGGTTTATGGTATTTCCTCTTTTTCACTTTCGCTTACTTGGCAGTGATATAGATTCTCCTTTTCAATGGTTTCGAAATTTCGGCGTCATAATTTTTTAGACTTACTTCTCTATTGTTTCGGCTGCCCATTCCGGGTATGTTTTCCATTTTCGGATGATTTCTCGGAATTGTTCTGGGTACCACGCATACATTTCTCCGATATTCCTCTATTTCTTCACAATATTTCGTAGATTCTCCACTCTTACTACACGAATCGATTATCCATTTTGCTAAATCCTGTTTTACAGTTTCGTTCTTGATTCTTTGCTCCAGTTCTCAATTATTGCTGCTAACTCTCTACACTTTTGCGGTTTGCTTGTTAATCGTGTTATATCCTCCTCCACAGGATCGGTTCTATATCTGTGGGCAAGTATTTATTCCGGAATTCGTTTCTCGAGTACGTTAATTCGCGGTTCTCGCTTAGTTTCTTGTTGAATTTCGTATTTTCATTTCTCGTTCCGTTTCTACTCGATTCGTGCATATGTATATCGCTATCATCTTTTACGAATTGAGGTGGTTACATATTTTTCATTAGGAAACCGCGGGTACTCCTCCCGCCTACATTTTCGGTGGATTTTTGGCTTCTGGGCTTATCAATTGATCTTGGCTAGCTCCCAATTTTTCGCTATGTCGTTTACTTTCCCTTTTCCGGTTTAGCGATTGGAAATCAGTGACTTTTCGATTAAATGGCCATTCTAAATTCCGTATATCTGCCTCTGTTGCAACAGAAATACACTGATAGATGTGTTTCCTTTTCTCTACTCCATCTCCGTGGGTATACTCTCATTTCATCCGGTATCCTCCGACTCTGTATAAAATTGATGGTTGTGATACCAATGATTTTTCTCCTCTCGGCCGATTTAACTTTTTTCTGCCCATCCACCTATTTTCCATGTGTAGGGGCTAATCGAGCTCGTATTCGTTTATTTCCTCGTCTTTCTTCTGGTTGCCATTCTATTTCGTTTAGCATTTCCATCTGGTAAATTTTCGTATGGTTCATCTTCATATAGTTCTAATGTTGCTATTCATAGCTGCATTCTTCTGGCGCTTCTCCTGTATATATTTTTCTCCATTTTGGTTCGGGTTCTCTCCATTTTCCATTTCCACTCCTTTGTTCTTTTCATATACACTTTTTCCATTTGGTGTTTGAATCGGCATCGCGAATCATCTATTGGTTTGTAATTTTTGTTGCTTAGGCTTTACATCTTGTCTCCATAACTGGTTAGATGGTTAATAATTTGCTCCATCTTTCCTTTTATTTCCTCTTGAAATTCTTGGATCTGTTGTTCCCTTTTGTTGTATTTTTTCTCCGGTTCATCCATGGCTATATATTAATAATTGTCCGTTTTCCCATATTACCTATTCGTATATCGGGGTTCGTTCTCGCGGACTTATTTGCCGTTTGTGATACATTATTGCCACGTCTTCCGACATAGCGCGTGCGTCACTACTTTCGATTATTATCTCTCTCT
>CM039679.1:168136301-168324119 GCA_022537955.1 Schmidtea mediterranea | reverse complement strand
ACGGGCACCAGATCATTGGCGATATTCCACGCACTTACACGAATCTGAATTGTATGTTGATTTTACTGACTTGTGATGTGTCTTGGCTGTGGCCGGAAAAATTTCGACATAAAATAATTATAGGAAAACAAATTCGATTTTAACATCATAAATATTTATTAATATATTAAAAACAAAGCACAAAATTACTTGACCAAATCAATCCAATGAAACATTTCATAAAAATACATCTCCCCCCACGCCAACATCCAAGCAGAGCTCTACCGAGGTTGCGAGGATGGGACGTGGAGAAAGTTTTTAAATAAAACTGCTGCTTACCTAAAAAATAATTCACAATAGATTTTTAAGAATTAACAAAAATTTTGTTTCAAAATTGGTTAAAATTTATGTGAAAATGTATTGGTATTTATACCTATTTTCTGTCCCTAACCTCGCGTGTTAATTTTGATTTAGTAAAACAAAATTCGACCTTGTTATTTTCTAGTGTATTCTAATCTTTATTTTTATTATTTTTTAATTTATTTTGATAATTTTTTATTTAGAATTTTTGTTGAATTATTTCTAATTCAACTTCTTTGATTTAAATTTCATTTTCATGAAATTTTATTAATTTATTAAATTTCGGTCGAATTTGTTGGGTTTTCATGTTATGTTTGTGTTTGTATCGTGCGGATCTTGTTGCATTTTGTTATTATTTTAATTTATTTTATGTTTATTTACTTTATATGTAATTATCTTTTTCTCATATTTTGTTAGGTTTAATTGATGTTTTAATAGGTTTGAGTTTAAATTTGCATGTTATGATTGCATGTGTGTTACCGATCCATTTAAACATTTTCCAAGGCCGTTTGTGTTCTGGCCCAACAATGAATTTTTATTAGATTATATTACGAATTATTAATGGATTATGTTACGAATTTTTTATGGATTATCAATGGATTAGGTTACGAATTTTTTATGAATTTTTAATAGATTATATTATGAATTATTAATGGATTATGTTACGAATCTTTCATGGATTATCAATGGATTAGGTTACGAATTTTTAATGGATTATGTTACGAATCTTTATGGATTATGCTATGAATTGTTAATTGTAAATTATGATATGAATTGTTAATTTTCAATATATGATTTTTTGATGTTGAATTATGCTATTACGAATTTACAATATAGAATGAATTATGGATTAATAATTTCTATTATATTTCGGATAATTATTTCATGCATTCGAGACTTTTACCCAATGGATCCGGTAATTTTCATTTACTCCTTTTACGGCTCACAGCCAAAACAAACTGCAAGTAATAAAAATCACACATAATCTACCGAATTATGTAAGTGCGTGTATAATCGCCAATAGTTCGTGCCCGTGAAGGCTCCGGTGTGAGAAAGCAGGAGCTGGAACGTCAATATTATCCGTACATAGGGGAAATTGGAGGGTAAATGAGTAGTCCTTTAGCTGCCCCTTCACCATCCGTTTCCTGTAAAATTGACATAAATTTTCAACAACATTCGGCTCAAAATATCTAACATCGAGTAGTCCAGTGGGCACTCATTAATTATGAAGTGAAAATACATAGATCTTAAGGTCAAAGAGAGGGAATGGGTAGTGGGGAAAATTTCGAAATCGTTGCAACAGTTAAAATGAATAGCCATCTGAAAAAGATTAATCCGAACGACCAAAATCATGAAAATAATGTTTTTAAATAAGAATTAAATAAATTATGTTAAATTGAAACGGAAAATATGGGCAGAACGCTGCGCAAATTTTTGGAAATAGTTAAAACATTTATCATAAAAAACTGTAAAATAAGGGCGGAACGCTGCTCAAATTTTCCAAATTGATGAAAATACTTATAGAAAATAGCAAAGTAAAATGAAATGTTGTTCAAATGTTAGTGTGATATCCTTATAAAACCAAAAAATAAGGGCGGTACGCTGCTAAAATTTTTTCGATTCAAGGAAAATACTTTGACGAAAATTTTTACATAAGAAAAATATTTCCTAAAGCTGCGGAATAAGGACGAATCCCTACCCAAAAATTTGTTAATAATATTGATGATAATAATAATAATAATCATGGTATTTGTAATAATAATAATAATAAATAATAATAATAATAATAATAATAATAATAATAATAATAATAATAATAATAATAATAATAATAATAATAATAATAATAATAATAATAATAATAATAATAATAATAATAATAATAATAATAATAATAATAATAATAATAATAATAATAATAATAATAATAATAATAATAATAATAATAATAATAATAATAATAATGAGGATAATAATAATAATAATAATAATGATCATAATTAGGATAATAATAATAGTAATAATAATGATAATAATAATAGTAGTAAAAAAAATCATATTAGTAATAATAATAAATATTATGGTAATTATAGTAATAAAAATAATAATAAATGTAATAGTAGTAACAATTAATAAGGGTAATACAGATAATGGCAACAATGATAATGCTAGTGACAATGACAGGGAGCATAGTAGTTATAATAGGGATAAGAGTAAGAGAGATAATGTGAGGATATTTAACATAGCAATGGGTTTACAGGCCATAGAAAAATCATCAACACGGACAACGATAAGAAGGACTAAGTGAATGGACACAAAGCTAAATGATATAACAGTATGACCAACATTTGAAGGAGATAGGAGAATAATGGGACCTAAAAATCGAAATTGAGCACAGGCCTTCTATCGGCAGCTCGTTGGACCCAGAGATCGTTCGGTCAGTTATAGCATTAGCAATAGCGCTCAATTTTTGCGGACGATCTACCCCCTCGAACACAGTTCCAACGTTGCTTAGCAACGGGTGCCGAGTGCAAGCGAAAGATATTTGTATGGGGTTGTCTGGGTAACAACCATATAGTTTCAAAATATCAACACCCAGAAACCCACCAATTGTTACATTTCAAAAGCTGTTTAAATTATCGATTATACCCCTGTTACTTATAATTTTCTTTTAATAGATGATTACAGAATGTAAAGATTTTGATAATTGCATAATTTTAAAAATTAAAATCGTTGATTACATTACCAATTTTTACATTCATCTAGAATTGTTGATTTCTGTATTCGTCAATTTAAATCATTTTTTTAACCCACCTATTTCGCAACTGCTATTTTGAACTCTGTAAATATATTTTTTCTACAGTACACTAGACTTTTGTTATATAGTTTTAACAGATTAAACGAATTTTGAGTATAAAAATGGATAGTCAGAATTTTATTCTCTTCAAAATTACATTAAAATATTTCTAAAGTCCCAAGTTTTGCATGCCACTTTAATGTTTATACTCAAAACAAGTGCATGCTAATATTCGCAAATAGTCGTATTATTTATTTATATAAGATACCAAGTTGAGATTCTGGGAACCTCAGCAATTCCAACGTACGAGTTGATATGATAAGTTACATAGAAAGCAGCATGTTGTATAATAATGGAAAATCTTTCCATCATATTTGTCTGAATCCGGCTGAATGATTGCTTGATGACAATTGCAATGCGAGAAAACTGTAAACGATATATTTATTTTATTCTAAATAAATTTCCGTGATATTATCGAGTTGCACCTAAGATCAAGACGAAATATTACAATATGATAGAAATAATATCTCTACAAGAAAATGAAAGTATAAATGATTAAAAAGATCAAATTGATTTCAAAGATGACAACTTAGAAATTTACCTACAAATAAAGGAAAGTCCAAATTTAGGATTTGAAGTTCTCTTGTTTCGGACATTGTCCGGTATTCTTCAGGATAACTTGAGATTTATATGCCAAATTTGAATTTGAACGGCGAATAAGCCGTCACTCAGCGATACTAATTACTTATTAAATGAAATAGTGGAAGAATATCAACAAAAGTTACGGACGGACGTATAAAAGTCATTATAATATGTCACAACAGTCTCAACCAAACTTGAATGTACCAGTTTCATTTTCTTACAGTTTTCTGTTTCATATTTTTTATAATTATCTTGACATATTTTAGACAATTACTGGAAATGCGCGCACACACATACATTAATATTTATTTTTGGTAACTCTCATGAACTTAGGACTTTGTTTTCATAATGGGGTTGCCTGATCTTGCTGATTTGATCTTGCTATATACTGATCTGGAATGATATTATAGAAGTAAAAGAACAAAGAAATTATAAAGATTATATTTCATGAATCTATTTTTCAATCATTTAATAGGTTTGAATCATTCCTTGAATCATTAACAATGAATTATCAAATAATTGCTATGAATTTCTTCTTTAAAAGAATTAAAAACGACCTCAAATCACCGGTAGCATTTAAATCCTTTAAAATGGATTCGATGTCAATTTCGTGAGATGAAGATTTTAATAAAAAAATTGAATCTTGAATATAGATGTCCACCCAACATTTAAGAGGATCATTTAACAATTCATTGGAAGGGTTCTCAGGCTCACCAATGCCTTGCATACCGGTGTTTTCTGGCGCCCTAACATCATTTAGGATAATCTTTATGCCTTGCTTGTTAAAATATGGCTGAATGTCTAAATCAAATGTGTTTTCATATTCTTTTAAATCATGAAATGTGTGATTAAATAGCATTTCTTGATTGCTTTTTCTTAGATTCCCCATTTGCCGAGTCTCAAATATATTCGTAAACAATACTTCCAATTCATTTTCCATTTCATCCTGAATAAAAATGTGATAAGTTATTATTAACAGATTGCAGACCGCGGACAAGTAGTAAATAAAAATCCCTGGAATCGTATTATAATTAATAAATAATATCTTGATAGTGTGCGTAAACCAAAATTATTAAATATTGTTTTAGCATAACCATAATTCTTAACGTATTTGTAGTGTCCATTACTGGCAACCTGATGCGAACGTTACCTGTCAAAACAAATTTAATGTTTATAAAGCTTTCATTAGTTTATAAACCTTCCTGGCCCTAATAGGGGTAAAAAGGCAACATTTATTTTAAAATGGACAATTTTTGCTACTTTTGTTCTAGAACCCAGGCAAGCGGACATGGTTTGGCCAAATAATTGCATTTTACTTTTGTCCTACAAACTTTTTTTCAGCGTTAAAATTTAGTTGAAACTTTTGCTTTTAAACAATATTGAGTTGTGTCATTCCGATCTTGAAACTCTTCATTGATGCCATAACGGTTTTTTAATAAATGAAAGCGATTTGTCTGTGGTTTTGATTCTGTTATAGTTTTACCGTTTTCTGGAGTTTTAGAAATGATATTTTAAAAAAAAGTGTAAGTTTCAATGTTAAAATTAGTTCAAAGTGTTTCAATATTAGTGAGATGTTCATCAATAATATGTGAAGCCGGTTGGTCTGTATTCTGTGCTCGTTTTTCATTTTACTTGCGAAGATTATAATGCCATATAAAATTTAGAGACTGCCCGTCATCTTTGTACATGAGTTCAAGATCATGTTATTGAGCAAATAAGAAATGCAACTCATCTAATTCAAAAATTGAAATGCAAAGTTTATTTTGAATGTTTAATTAATTTATGATTAATGTTTTATTGGATTCCGCTGTTATAACTAAGTGATTATAAGCAGTAAATCTCAATAGTTTTTAAAAATCAATACAGGCTTTGTGATAATCTATGCACATCCCAATATTATACTAGTTTCGAGATTTTGATTATGCTGGAGACGCGAAGAGAAACCTTGATTTTATTTTAATGTCAGTCAACTGACATTCTAAACTATAGTCAATCATTTTTGTTTTGTCACATACTAAATAAATCTTAAATTTGTAAAACATTAACAAGTTTTGTTAAATAAACTTTAAAACTTTTTTTATCGAATTTTTGTTTACATTATTTATTTAATTAAATTACTCTAACTTTTAACTTTCAACATTTTCAAAACGTTATCAAATGATATCAAACAAAAATATTAATAAATCCGATAATATCTTTTAATATTTTACATTTTCCTACAATACGAAACAATTTTAAATATTTTCTAAATTTCTTGAAAACTTCAGAATCACAGCTATAAGTATAATCGTTTTAATAGAAGTTGTTTAGTGCCTGATGATGACAACTGAGCTGTTGAAATATTATTATTAGTTACATAAAATTTATTTATTTTCTTGTTTGCACAAGTTATTTAGATAAAATCAAATTTATTGGAAAAGCAATAAAATAAATTAGATTATGATGCAATCTTTATACTTTCCAAAAACCAAATTTTATCTAATCTATGAATATAAATAAGTATCTAAAATCTCCAACATGTCGTATATATATTATGCATAATTCTTTTTAAAAATAATAAATTCTTTTCAAATTAATCCTGAAAAAAATGTAAATTTCTCACAAAATTTAATTCAAAAATATTGGAAAATGTTCCCTGGGAAATTTTAAAAGTTAATGCAGTTCGTAGCCACATAGAGACCGACAGGGTCCCTTAGCTTAGACAAACAATTCAGAACATATATTTATTCACATTTAATAAAGTTCTTACTTTACTATTCGTTAGCGATGTCACCCTGTTCTCCAATTCTTTTATTTCTTTGTCCATATCCTGTAATTCGTCTATAATCTTTTGATGGTTCAGCGAGAACGAATCTAACTTTTTACAATTTTCATCATATTTTTCTCTGAAAATCGCAATTTCAGTGTCATTTATTTCTAAAGCGTTCGGCAACTTAATTATTTTGTCCTTTAATTCTGGATTTTCTTTTTCTGAATCACTTGGATCACCATTTTCAATCATTATTTTAATATTATTCGAATATTCAAATGTTCAATATTGATTTATTTTTAAATAATATTTATTTTTAATAAATTAATCAAATCAAATCTTACTGTTTTCGCTATATTTTGCAGCATATATTACTAAGAAACAAGTTTGACCCTCGACCTTAATTTCATTTGAATGAATTATTAATTATCACCGATAATCACCATTCTGACTCTCCTTATGTCATTGGGTATCAAATGATAAACTCCTAACAATATATAAATTTACTGACTGGAATTACTAATACGTCAATTTGCAATTTTTTTATTTTGTTAAAATCATATAATAAATCACTCTATTAAGTTTCCTGCTCTTGGAAGCTGCTCCATCATATCTTCGTAGTAAGTACAAGCCCTTTTTAAGACTACTTAAAAGTATGTAAAAAATGTTTTCCAGTTGTTAAAAAAATCGAATAAATTATAAGAACAAAGTGAAAATTGTTTGATACTGAAGATAGCGACAGTCTCAGCAGCTAAAACTGTAAACAAGTTGCTCATAGAAATATCCTTTATGTTTATTCAAAATGTTTGTGTTGGGGTTATACTAATTACAAGAAAAAATATATAAAATTTCTAAACAATAAAAAAATTGAAAAAAGTAAGAATAGAATAAAATAATAATAAATTTATCAGAGATCTATAGAAGGGTGTAGAGCTCTGTTTTAATTAAATTTATTCATCTTGGTAAATAAAGGCACAAATTTGATTGAAATAATATTATGTAAAGATATAATATCAAGGACGGTAACAAGTCACTAATTTAGTCGTGGCGGTTACGAAATGAATAAAAGGTCACAACCCCATTCAAAGCCGGGCAGACCAGAAAATAATCGGAAGCGGCTCCAACAATCAGACAAATCCAAATGACATTATTTTTACTGAATGAATGTTTGTGTTATATTACTAAATGTTTAATTCGATTTTATTTTAATCCAATTTTATTTTTGGTATATTTCCGACGAATCTGACTTCATATAAAACAATCTAAGCTTTGGTTGATTATTGGCTTTACCTTTGATCTTGTCGTTAATACTTATCGCTCGTATTTATATAAAATAGTTATCATCAATCAAGTTTAATTACTCACGTGATGTCCGAAATAAAAAACCAGCCACTAGCACTCCTGACGCTACCAACACAAATACTTTTCACCAAGACTCCCTATGATATAATTCAGAAAACATCAAAAAATATTTCAGGTGGTGAGGTTTGTTTATGGGTTTGAATTTACATTTTAGAATCATCATTGTGTTTATTGGTAGACTTCAGGTCTTTCTAAGATGGTATTAAGATCTTGTTATGAATATTTATGTCATGGGTACAATGCCACATACATTGGAATGATTGCCCGTCAGTTCCGCTCTCAAGTTTTTGTTCACAGTCGACTTATGAATTGATTGATATTAGTAAGCTCAATTTTGTGCTCCATGATTAAAATAGATGTAAAATGTTTTTATTTAAAAGTTTGAAAATATTTTATTAAAAGTTTATATAAATTTTGTTACATTTCAATTTTATAAAATTATTTTAAACTTTAAAATAATTGGAATTTTTATAAAACAGAGTTTGATATTTTTAATAAGAATAATATTTAAAATTCAAATAAAGAAATTTGTTTGATTAAAGCATTTTAAATCAATATAGTTTTAAGTTCAAAGCAACCTTACGATGACAGTGAGGCTGTCGAAATATATTGTAGTAGAATATATATTTGTGGATTGGTGTTTTCTTTTAATTAATTCAAAGCCAATTTCCCGTGATTCTTTTAGTATTGTTACTTTTTACCAGCAGAAAGACTAAAGGCGTTATTATTATTTACTGATGCATCTGTTGAAATGCTATTTTTCAATTAATTTTATTAAATTAAATGCAAGAGTTATCGCTGGTCAATTTAGTGGGTTTAATCAGGGAAAATGGTAAAAGCCCCACCTAAGGTCTGTATTACTAATACTATTAGGAAACTATGAAAGTTATTAACGAAAACATCATCAATACATCTTTTAGGATTTATCTCGAATTTTCATAAATTTAATTTTTTGATTGTGTACAATTGATAAGGTTATTATGAAATTATTATTATTAATGAGTATGCATAAGGCCTTTATGTATTTATGAGAAAATTTTGTTATCATTAAAATAGGTTTATCATTTATAGAAAATTTGGAGTATCCGAAAAGTTTTGGTTTCTTTTCTAGTCTGAGCATTTTAAAAATATATCAAGTGAGAGATTTCTTCCAGCGGCAGAAGAAAAAGCTGAAAAGGCTTTACGTGGCAATGAATTGAGTGTCCACTTTTTCTAAGTAAGCTTTTGGGTTTATAAAACACCCTCATCCTTCCAACGTGGTATTCACAGGCCGAGCACTCATGCTTACAACGTATTCCCTAAGAAGTCTGGATTGACTGCATTTAGTGGTAGTGTTAGCTAAGAACTGGAAGATTGGAGATTGATTATTGATGTAGGTTTCGTTCGTCATATTCGACACTGTACTGAGAAATACGCGAATCAGTCCCATTCCAATTGGTTGGTAAGCGACAGTGAAATGAATAAGTTTATTGGACTGATTCATTTACGAGTATCTATAAACCAGACCAAATCCCCACTGAACCTTTTGTGGTCAAAAGATATTGGTGTTTCCGCATTTTGTCGCCCCCTGGTACGTAATAGATTCAGATAGTTGTAGCTGTTTCTGTGATTTGATGATAAATCCACTCGATCAGAGCGTCTACATTCTGACAAGTTTGGTTTAGAGTCATTGATTTTGTCCAGATTTGTGGAAAACAGCCTAATGAGCTTTAAACCTGAGGAGAGTGTGAAAATTGATGAACAATTGTTTCTGACCAAAGCCAGATGTCGGTTTACCCATATACATGCCAATAAAACCTGACAAGAGTGGCATTAAGTTTTGGGTTTTGGTCGAGCTCAACAGCAAGTATTTAGTCAATATATTGCCGTATTTGGGGAAATATGAAACCCGCCTAGACACTTTTGGAACAAATGTAGTCATGAAGTTGATGGAGCCATACTTTGGATTGGGTTACAATGTAACAACAGATAAATATTTCACCATCAATGAACTGGCACAGAAACTCCATGCAAGACACACAACGCTTGTTCGGATAGTTCGATTACTGCAGAGAACTGCCTGTCATACCAAAGCTGGAACTATATGAATCCGCCTTTTATGAGAATGGATCATCCAATGTTACTATTTATCGATGCAAGTCGACCAAACATGAGATAATGTTATCAACGATGCAGAAAGGATCGCATTGCAGCTACAATGACAAATACAAGTCGTCATGGGCTGGGTTTATTATAGTTTCAGTAAAAATAATAAAAGTTAGAAAAATGAC
Source organism: Schmidtea mediterranea (assembly GCA_022537955.1). Classification (NCBI taxonomy): domain Eukaryota; kingdom Metazoa; phylum Platyhelminthes; order Tricladida; family Dugesiidae; genus Schmidtea; species Schmidtea mediterranea. The sequence goes on along the minus strand of CM039679.1, from coordinate 168,313,960 downwards.
TAGAATCCATTTAGTAGTGTCTGAGTAATCTGGGAAAGAAAATTAAAAAGGGTCAATTGACGTCGTTGGCTGTTTTAGTGTTAAATACATGATAAAAATTGATCAAGGATATTATAATGTATAACTTAACCATATAATTTACAGAGTACGGCCCGATTTTTTTTACCGCCAGGGTCCCGACACCGTAATAACCACCTCTGAAAAATGGATAATATCCCAGAATTCAAATCACAAAAATTATGGGTAGTAGCAAAAGGATCCAATTTTTTATAGTTATTATCATATAATCCAGTTTCAAACGGAGTGGAGGACAAAATAACATTTTTAAGATATAGAAGGAATTGACTATCTGTTTGTAGAATTTTACAACTAATTGAGTAACAAATAATCAAATATATAACTAATATTAATAAAATAAGTAAGAATTTCACTTTGATCACGCATTTATTTATTAACTAGCCTATACGTATATTTAGAATTTAACTGCTTTGCTCAATGTTGATTTATCATGATTTACTTATCAAATATCATCACTTTTTTAATATTGATAATAATCCAATAATTGTTAATATTACTAGTTTATAATTATTTTATTAAACATTTACTACTGTTTACATTACTTAAGATTTATAATTTGACTTTATTTTCAGAAATGTCACTAAAGGATATTGAGGTTTGGTTTTAATAGTTATTGATTGAATTATCAATTTAAATTAACATTACAGAGTTATGTATTAATTGGACTCTAATCTTTTCAACATTCGATACGCTTTTGATATCAAATTATGATGATATATCTCTACTCAAATTGGAGAAATCCTTTAAACACCAATTAATTGATTTTTTTTGTAGACTTGTTTGGATTCAACAAAACTTTGATGAAATTATCGAGTTGCATAATATTTTTAAATGATATTACTCCTACGAAACTTAATATGCTCAGTGTTTTATGGTTATGCATGGATTTCAGACTTAGAGAGTATAGAAGGATTATTCAATCTTTGATGATTAATTTGGATAAAATAGAAATAAAAATCATAAATCAATTTGATGATGCTAGAAAAAAGTTTTTTACATATTCAATTTGTCAAATTAACAAAGTATTCATTTTATATTTACCTTGTGGACATATAATCATTTGTTCTTCTTGTTACCAAAGCACTACTCGTAACTGTCAAATTCGTGCTGTAAATATTGAAAAATATTATTCCGTGTTTATCTAATTGTATAAAATAAATTTTCTTTAACTGTTTTCACCAATAGAATTTGATAAAAATTATGATTTTATCTGATTAATAAGTTGTTGCTTATTTAAATATATGTTCAAACCATATAATATACTTTGATTTTTAATAAATGTTTACTTTATGAAACAATATTTTGTACTCATAAAGTTTTATAAATATATATCTAGATATTATAAAAACATCATAGTTATTTTATATTTATTTATTGATAACCATAACAGATATTGCTATCAATTTACACCAAACATGATTTTAAAGATATATATAAAAAATCGACAAAATGTTTTCAAAATTTATTTAATACTCTAAATTGAACAAAATAACCTATTCATTAGTAATATATACTAAAATAATGTTTGTTTCACAAATTATTATACTTAAATTATCTATGGTTTTGTTTAATTGACCTTAATAATAATAATTTTTTAACCACTATCAATAAATTGGCTGTTTTTATTAAATTTGCCTAAAATGATCACACATCTCTAACACTTATACATAAATTGCTTTTGTATTTAATGTGTTTCTTGAAATTGTTAGGTATTTCTAGGTAAATATCAATAAACTTGGTTAATAATACCTCAAATTATCATTTATTTAAAACCTGCTTAGATAATTTATCCGTTGATTTACTAAATCTATCCAAAATGATCATGTATTATAATAAATATTCATAGATTTCTGATGAAATTTCATAAATATTATCCAAATAAATATTATCATAAATATTTCTATCAAAAATACATTTATTGTCTAAGAAATTGTTAAATTATCTTAAATATTGTTATATTTCAATCTAAATTGTTTAATTACACTCCAATATCTATATGCAAACGGATATTATCTCTATGCATCATCTAAGAATTTGATAAATGTTAATCAAAATAACTATGTATTATCTAAGAAATTGTAAATGATATACAAATGTCCATGTTTTACTATCTAATTTAACTATTTGTTAAATGTTGTCTAGCCCTGATTTCCGTAACATATTGTTTAGGTGTAAATTTTAAAAAATTTTCAAAATGTAAATTTAACGCAAAAATACTTTAAATGCATATAATTATTTAATTATTTGAATAAAATTGATAACTAATGTAACTCTGTATTCTGAATTTATTTGAACTAATAGTTTATCAATTATTGTGTTACAGAAGTTGTGACATTAAACATTTAGGAATACATGTAAGAGAATTAATTCACATGAATAATTCTAAGTTACATGTTGTATGGATAATAGTTCATGCCTGTGAATCTACTAAGCGAGAAATTAATAAATCATGAATTACTTGTTGAATTATGAAAAATTTAATGTAAAAATTTAGATAAAATAATAAAAATAAAATATATGAATAAAAATACTTAAGATTTATTTATTTGAAATTATATTAATTTGAGATATTAAACCTTAATTAAACTTTAACGTAAAAATAAGTAAACCTCTGTTTACAACAAGTCACGTTGGACTTTAATAATTAGCGTGATAATTGGAAAATTTAATGTATAGTCATGTTTGGTTATCTCATATTTGTTACCAATGAAATGGTATAAATAGTTGGTTCAAAACAATACTAAATACAACTACGATGGATTATAAAAATAAAGGTGTTTTTCCTTTAAAATATTACATTTTATATTTAATACTTTATTTAGGTGCCTTAAAAAGGAAAAACGGAAATTTAAAGATGGGAATTTATTTTCGGATAATTTATTCTTTGTTCGAGTGGATACAAAAAGCCTGTTGAATTGTTACAATACAACTTAAATTATTTATACTGTCCACTAGCTTATATATTTAAAGTCATTTGATTAAATTATCTATTTAATTATTTATTTATTTTATTGCTAGGAACAAGTAATTTTGGAAAGATTTTTTACAATGTTAGATTCACGAAAATTAAGTTTGATGATAAAATAATATTAGGTCAATTTTTCACAAGAATGCATGAAGATATTCAATTTGATGAATACAATGTGTATGCAAAATGTGATTTGGATATTATGCCTGATGATGATAGGATTGGTATAATCAATTGCATGATTACTGTGCTCATTCAAGGATATACTATATGCAGAGACCGAATTAAACATATTTGGAAGATTATCAAAGCAGAAGAAACGTTTGATAATGATTGTTGGATAAATTATTAAATTTGATCTATTATGTGTTTTACTTTTTGCGTATGAAGATGAAAGATTCCGAAAATATATTCCTCAAGTAATAATACTATTAACAGAAAATTTAAAATATCATATATATGTATTTATTTTCCTCAAATGTATAAATTTATATAAGTTTGGATTGAGATACATAGATTTGTTTTTATAATTAAGTCTTAGAAAGTTTTAAATATTTTGTGCTATTTGATTAGGGAAATAGTTAAGAGATTATTAATTTTAAGTATTTGAGCTGTGATATTACTAACACAGACAATTCCAAATATGATATTATCCTTATATATATATATATATAAAGTTTATTTACTGATAAAGTATAATCCTTTAGAAATAATATATTAGGTATTTAAAATTATGGGATATTTTTCCATTTGTAAACTTGAAATATTATAATATCCGGATGTATTTATCTAAAGTTTATTTGTTGAAAAAATTCTAATCCTAAAGTAATAATAATATAAATTCAAAATATCTTATGGTTGTGTGTGTATATAATGTTACATTTTACATGAAGATTTATCTAAGTATCATTAGTACCTTATATAAATTTATAAATATTTGGCTAAGTTTTAAAAAACAGAAAAGTTTGGAAATTTTTGGTATTTTGGTTATTTTTGGGATATTTTTCCTATAGTGAAAGTTGAAACATAATATCTAAATGTATATACATAAGTTTATTTGTTCAAAAGTCTAAACCAAAAGTAATAATAATAAAATTCAAAATATCTAGTTATTGTGTGTGTGTATAATTTACATAGTATATAAAAATATTATCTTGGTACCACAGTTACTATTCAAAAATTTATAAAAATTTGTTGAAAATTCTAATCTTAAAGTAATAATAATATAAATTCAAATTATCCCATGTGTGTGTGTATAATGTTATATTATACATAAAGATTTATCTAAGTATGATTGCTAACCTATATAAATTTATAAAAACAGAAAAATTTAAAAACTTGTATTATATTGAATAATGGAAATACTTTAGAAATTTTTAAATTTGTCATATATTTAGAGATTTAAAATTTTTGGGATATTTTTCCCATTGTAAAGTTTAAACATGATAATATCCTAATGTATATATCTAAAGTTTATTTGTTGAAAATTTGTAATTCTAAAATATTAATATTATAAATTGAAATATCTAGTGGTTATATATGTGTGTGTATAATTTTATATTGTATTTATAAAAAAATTATCCAAGTATCATTGTCACAATACATACATTTATAAAAATTTTGGCTGTTTTTAATAACATAGACATATTTGTAAATTTGTATTTTAGAGATTTTAAAATTTGAGATATTTTGAGTTATGGAAGCATATTCAGGGAATACAAATTTTTGGGATATTTTTCCCATATAGAAATTTGAAACACGATAATTTCCCTATGTATATATCTAAAGTTTATTTGTTGAAAAATTTTAATTATGAAGTATTAATAATATAAATTCAAATTATCTAGTGGTTGTGTGTGTATGTGTATAATTTACATTGTTTATGTTATTTAGTGTAATAAATTAATTTAAAATAACTCTTGTTTTTCATGTTATTGAAATGATTTTATTTTAACTTACAAACTACCACACCAGCCCCTGCGGGCTGGTGGCGGCGGGCGGGCCAGCTGGCGGCCTTTGGCCGCGGTGGATGGTTGGGCGGGTTGACTTATAAGGAATTACTTTTCACTTGATAAATCTCATTTTTGATGATTACAAATTGAAATATTAAAACTATAAATTTCTAGAATCATAATAAATGTACATGATATTTGTCATTGTAGAATGAAATAATGTTCAAGACTTGTGAATTATTTGATAAAAATTTACAAATTTTACACTTGGAAAACATTTGGGATAAATCGATTTGAGAAATTAGTTTTTAGGGATTTTAAATTTGGGATATTTTTGAGATGGGAAATATTTTGTTAGGGGTTTTAAAATTTGGGGTCATTGTGAATGGGATATGTTTCCCATGTTGATGATGTAATATCATCAAACAAATATAGAATCAAAATAATCTCGTATTCTTCGAATGTATAATTTATAGTCTTGCAAGTATTCGGAATGATTTGAAAGAATTATTTCAAAGTTTTTAAAAATTTGAAAATTTGGGAAATATTTTTTAGGGAAAAAAAATTTTGGGAAATTTTTGAGTTTGGAAAAAAATTTACGTATTTTTAATTTTGGGATATTCTTGAGTTGGGATATTTTTTCCATGGTAATGTTGAAATATAATAATATCCCATTGTCAATGTAATGTGGTTTGCTTAGAAAAATACTCAAAATAATTAAGACTCTAAAATATTCTATAAATTTAATAATTTCCTGTATGTATTTTCGTATAAAAAATTTGAATTGCTCCATATAAATTTTTTCAGAAATTTGGCTGTTTTTAAATACTTAGAAAAATTTGAGTTGACCTACAAAAATGTTTTGCAAGATTTGGCTATGTTTTTAAAAACATCCGAAATTTGAAAAAATTTGCAAAAATTCGGCTGTTTACAAATACTTCGGAAAATTTTGAAAATTTTTCGTGACCTACATAATTTTGATTGGTTCCCTATGGAAAAGTGTGTGTGTCAAAAATTTTATATATAGATTTTCGTGACCAACATAAAATTTTGATTCGACCTAAATATTTTCCAAGGGGTCTGAGTTAGCGGGTCCCAATCATATTACAATCTCACCTGCTGAAAGACTAATGGGAAGAGATATAAATTCTTTGGCTAATCCACCCTTGGAAATTTCTCAAAACAATCACTATAACAACAGTAATATAAAGCATATATCAAAGCAGCATTCATCATACCGATTGTCAATAATGCCTGTAATGAACAAATTTCAAGAGCCACGTTGATACAATAAGTTACAACATGAAAAAGGAACGAATTAGTAAACAAATTAGATACCGAAAATGAAAAGAGCAATTGATCGACCAAAGAGATATTTTTCTTAGAGGAGATAATGTTATACATCTCAATAATATATTTGTAAATAAATAAATATTAAGTCATAGGTTGGCAACCTTTTAATTGTGGTGTACCAAACCACACTGCCAATTAATTCGGGGTGCCACCTTATATTTGTTATATATCAATAGTTAAAACCAACACTAAAAAGTTCACGTATCAACTGGTATCACAACAGAACGAAGCGCATTTTAAAAGTACCCGTTCGATTCCACGACGAGAGTCCGAAGAAAGTTACAGGGTTAAATTTACCCTCTTGTTAAAAGCCCATAGTAACACATGTGTGATCTACAACTTTTTAATGCCGCGTGTCAACACAAGAGATGATTGTGATATTATTTGACGTTGTATGGAAAATTGGTGTTTAACAATCCATAAAAATATCATTGCAATACCAATACAAATATTTATTTTTATCTAATAATACTAGAGAATATATGTGGAACCGCCTTTAGCATTATAAGAGTCGCTATTACCCAGACCACTTTATAGTGGTGTATAGAATGCCATTGACAACTCCACCGCGTGCCATAGGTTGCCGACCCCTGTATTAGCTATTCAAAATTTTTAGATTTAACTCCACGACATTTATGCATATATATTCATAATTTTAAAATAAATATTATTTTTTACGAGACATTGAAAGACAATTTTGTTAATTCTTCTTAAAAAATTAAATGTTATTTTAGATTGCGAATTTTACTTTTAGAAAATGAAAACAAGAAAGCTTCTATGATGCGTTAAAAGACAAACTTAACTTGACAGAAAGTCATTCAGGCGAGTGCTTCTTGCATTAAAACAAATATCCATCGTGAAAATAATATACAAAATAAAAGTTCATATGATGAGCAAAATAATGAGGATAGTAAAAAAGAACAGAGTGATAGAAAACTTTACAGATTCTAAAACATAATAATTATATGAAATTTGGTGTAGAATTGAAATTTGAGGTAATATTTTACTGTTAATCATTTTGAAAGTAATTTTGCCCATTTTAATAGAATTATTTTTTTTCTAAATTATCAAAATCGAATTATTTATTCCATCAGAATTTTAATGCGCAAATTACATATTTCATAAAATTTCAATGAATAATTAACAAGTTTTTATTAATTTTGAATTTATGAACTTTATGAATTTTGTTTAATATATTTTTTATTATAATAATTAATATTATTATAAGGACTTTTTTTTGTTTTTCACCTCTGATTTATTTTTATATATAAAATACAATGTCTTTTATAAATAAATAATGTTATTGTTATTAGTAGTAGTAGGATAAGAAAATCAACAGACAAAATGATCATACCAAATTCAGAAATTATACACCTAAACTATTGAAGAACTATAAATGAAATAGACCAACGTCATATATATATATATATATATTTATAAAGAACCAAACCATGGATACTTACTTCTAAAGAAAATAACCCAGTGAAACAATGGAAAGAATGGACCAAATGTGGAGTTCTGGAGGGAATTTTCAACAGAAACCAGACATGGAAGAACTTCAAAACAACTATAATCTTAAAACTAGGATAAAAAAGTGAACGACACAACCTAAAAAACTTGAGACCAACAGCTATAACTGCAACAGACTCTTCCGAGAAAAAAATCATTAACGAAAAAGTACTGAAATAGAATACTAATAATCATATGCTTTCACTATAGCAAAACCAGTCAACAAATCGACCGGATGTGACGAGCATAGCTACATCATCCGAGAAAATATAGAAAAATTTCACAGGCAAAGATACCGATGCATTTGGTAGTATACCCTACAAAATCATTTGGCAAACTCTCGAAAAACTCGGAATAAGCATAAAGAACCGAAACTTGATTACACAACTGACGTTTGTGGAAAACAGAATTCAGTAAAATACTACAAATCAAAGGATTTAAACAAGAATGCCCACTCTCAATGATTATATTCAGCCCATTCATCGAATATCTCTTGACACTGCAGTTAATGAACAAAAAGTAGCAGAATTAGCCGGAGAAATGATCTCAGTACTAGATATGCAGATTACCTAGTCCTAATATCGAAACAACATCACCAAATGCAAGAACTACTAGTCGAAAAAGCAACTCTCGCAAATCTGGTATTCAAACGAGAATTGTGGCTCTTAAATCTTCTTGTTTGTCGTGTTTGTGTGTGTGAGGTGTTTTTTTTAGTTTAGTGATGGATTCAATTTTTTTGGAATTTTTTGTGGAAATTTTTAGCATTTTGAATATTGATTTGTTTTATCGGATTAAAATTGTTGGAATTTTAATTTCGAGATTTATCTGGAATTTTATTGGAATTTGATTTAAAATAAACCTTTCGTTTTGAAGTTATTTTTTTGGAGATAAATTCGTTAAAATGTCTAGTGGAATTGTTCTATCGCCAAATTGTACTGAAGCGTATGTTGAAATAAAAATGGAACGACAATACAGATACATACTTTTTTTGGTATTACAATAGGATATAAATTGATCGCAGATACTTATTTTGGTTTGCTCATATAAAGGTTTTGCGTTTATATTCTTTTATTGTGTTGTATGCTTGTTGCTGTATAGTTAGTTCAGGATATTTTTTCATCGGCCATGTTTAAAACAAAAACCTACATTAATGCTGATTTTAATAATTCTCTATGTATAGGTTTTTCATCAAGCTTTCTTAAACACTCATTAAAATTATTATTTATTTATCGTTTCAATTTTTACACCATTTAAATCTAAATTTAAATGGTGCACTCAAATTCAACATGGAGAAGAAAAAGTAATAGCATATGGCTTAAAATGTATGACAAAAGCCCAGCAAAAATATTGTATAATTCGAAAAGAACTATTGGCAATTAATACATTGGTTCTCAAATGCAAAAATTATCTTTTATGTAGAAAACTGACCATCAAGCTCTAAGTGGTTTCTAAAGTCGAAAATAAAAACATCAATGAAGTTTCAAAAACAAAGAAATCATTAATGGAGTATCTGCCAAACTCATATCAAGATATGATTACACTAAACATTCGACGTTATGATGGACGAGGATCAAAATAAACAAAAGAATGGATCAGAAATATATAAGAATGGTTATTGACAAATGGACAGCCATTGACAAGTACATTCGATGTGCTATTAGTAGCAGAAGCTAAGACATTGTCGAGAAACATCAGAGAATCATCCACAACAGATGCCAAAAACAAAACGTGGTTCTTAAATGCATACACAATTACAAAATCAATGACTGACAAAATCAGAGAATAGTCAGATTTGGAACAAGACGATCATGAAAGATATCATCCCAAATAAAGCACCTGGTGTGAAATCAAGAGGAATATTACTAACAAAACGAGAAACAAAAATTGAAGAAACGAGAGTAGGTCGTTAGTCGGACCACACACAAAATCTATAGAACTCCCCCCCCCCGCGGCGACGAATTAAATTACATAATTATGTAATTAATCCGGACTAATCTTGGTAACATAATTATGCAATAAAGGTAATAGATTTTTGTGTGTTTTTATTTTTTGAAAACATTTTCGAATTTAAATTTTAGAAAATAATTTTAAATGTAATTTTTAATGTATTCTTTTTAATGTAATTTATTTTTTAATGTAATTTGCAATAAAATTTTTATACATAATTTTAAAAGATGAAATTTTTATACATGATTTTTTAAAGTTGAAAATTTTCAAAGTAATTTAGAGTTGACAAAATTACACTATTAATTTTTTTAAATAAATTAATATGAAATTTTTTAAATAATAATAATAAATTCAAAAACAATCAAATAAAAAGATGTATGATATCGACATTAACCATTAATACAAAATACTGAGTAGATACTTAATAAAAATTGATACAACCAAAATTAAATATAAGTACTAACTAACAAACACAAAAAGAATAAATAATTCAAAATTTATTTAATTAAAATTTTAGCGGATCTGCTTATAATAAGCTCTTCTTAATTCGGCCAACATAATATAAACAATTACTAATGAAAAAACTAAATTATACACTGAATAATAAATTGATACACACAAAAAACATAAAAATAAACACAAAAACAAAATAATTTTAAACTATTAATTTTATTTAATTACAATCTTCTTCGTCATCCGTGAATTTTACATCGTCAATATCAATTAGCTCGTCAGTATTTTCTCTGACTTCTTCGATCATTTCGTTAGCAAAAGTAATTGATTCGTCATGTAATTCATGTAAATACATTTTCCACTTTTATATACCCGTATGCAAAGCTTTTATTTTTATCCACCCAAACCCTTTGATCGTTCCTATTTTGATGTGTATTGCCGTCATGTCCCAACAGAACCCAGTATTATGACGTGTATACACATCATTGTCCATTAAAGGGTTAAATTTGCTTATGACTGAATCGAGTTTTTTAGATTAAAGTGGATGATTAGACTGATAATTAGAGGTATCCAAAAGATTGCATTTGACCATTTCTGACAAAAGAATATCCAGTTTACAATTTCTTAATTTCTAGAAGAAGGAATCAGTATCACTGGCAACGATATTGATGTCACAATTAAATTGTCGGCGATATTTTTCCAAATAAGTATATAGTACATTCTTAATTTAGACAAGTCAAGTACCCATTGACTTATGTAACTTGGTCTATCTAAACATATAGAGTCAGAATTTAACAATGCCGCAAAAAGGTAGTCATCAATTTTAAGAGATTTTTTAAATGTTGGTTTTGATGTATACGTCACAAGTATTTTATCAGTTGTACATAGTTTGAGCTTCATTCGCTTTTTCAAATTTTCCACTGTTTTTCCGCAAACTGTTATTTAAGAGCTTTCAGCAGTTTTATCTAACGTATTTGTACTTTGGGCTCCTAGTTTAGTGTTGATATCTCTATATTTTTTAAAAAAGTCGACTGATTGAATCTTACAGCTCTATTTACATGAGTGACTTTAACAACGAGACAAGTATAATTTTAATAATCGCCAATGAATTATATATCATTATTTTTAGGATAGTGTTTCAGTAACAACTTTTCAACATTAGACCCCTCAAGTTTCATTTTCTCAGCAGCAATAGGAGAATCGTCTAACTTATCGTGAATATCAGAAAGAATTTCTAGATAAACTTCAAGAGTATACCCATAAGACAAAGATTTAAGATTCAAAGTCGAACATTCTACCAAAATATTATCAAAACCATCTAATACCCAAATAATTCCTCACAAAGTAAAAGTTGACTTAAAGTCCAACGTATAAATTATTAATATCTATATAATAATGAATTATATTTTTCGCTTACCACTCGACACTCGTTGCTGAAAAACGTTGGAGCTGTGTTCGAGTGGGTGGATCGTCAGCAAAATGTGAGCGCTATTACTAATGCTATGACTGACCGAACGATCCATGGGTTCAACGAGCTACCGATAAAAGGCCTGTGCTCGATTTTGACGTTAAGATCCCATTAATCCTCCTATCTCCTTCAAATGTTAATCTATACTGTTATATCATTTATCATTTTGTCCATTCCCATATTCCTCCTTGTCGTTGTTCGTATTATTGATTTTACTATGACCTCTGCATCCTCCGTGATGTTAAATATCCTTACAGTACCGCTATTATCACTATTAGTATTATAGTTACGATGATCCTTATTATTGGTATTGGTATTATCATTGTTATTGTCATGTGCATTGTTCTTATCAATTGTTACTGATATTAGTATCATTATTATTATTATTATTATTATTATTATTATTATTATTATTATTATTATTATTATTATTATTATTTTTATTATTATTATTATTATTATTATTACTATTATTATTACTATTATTATTATTATTATTATTATTATTATTATTATTATTATTATTATTATTATTATTATTATTATTATTATTATTATTATAACTAACATTATCATTACTATTATCCTTATTATTAAATTTTTAGTAGGGATCCGCCCTTATTTCTCAGTTTTATTAGAATATTCTAATTATATAAACAATTGAGCCGTATTACCTCCTGATTTTTTAATTTTCGATAAAGTATTTTAGTTATTTCGGAAATTTTGAGCAGGGTTTCACCCTTATTTTACAGTTTTTTAATTGTATTTTAATCATTTCGGAAAATTGGCGCAGCGTTCCGTCCATATTTTCCATCTCAATTCAAAATAATTTATTTAGTTCCTAAATATTATTTAAATTATTCCCTTTTCATGATTTTTTGTTGTTTGGATTAATCTTTTTCCTATGGCTATTCATTTAACTGTTGCAATGATTTCGCGATTTCCCTCGCTACCCTTTCCTTTTCTTTGTTCTTAGGATCTATTTGTGTTCACATATTATTTAATGAGTGCCCACTGCATTACTCGGTGTTTGTGATTTTGAGCCGAATCTTGTTTGGAAGTTTATGTCAATTTTATCAAAATTATGTGCAATTTACACATACCAGAGTTAATTGCCTGAATGCACAGCTCTCAGATTTTTATACACACCAACTAAATTTAGACTGAAAATTTTTCTGAAAATAAGACTGAAAATTTGTCAAAACACATCAGTATATATACCTGCAATTTGACCCTAACCTGGCGTGTTATTTTTATTGCAATAAAACAAATTTGACCTTGAAATTATTTGTGTTATCTAAATTTAATTTTTATTATTTTCTTAATTTAAATTGACAATGTATTTCTTAAATTTTTTAATTGAATTTTTCCACCATAAATATTTTATTTTAATTCAGTTTTATTCCTTTTAATTTTCTACTTTTATATAAATGGTCGTTTTTCGGTAAAATTTTATCGTTATTATGTTATTTTTATGTAAATTTTGTGCGGTTCTTGATGCATTTTGTATTTATTGTATTTTACTTTTATGTTTTTTGATTTTATATTTATTTATATTCTCTCACATTTTAGAGCGCTTAGTGGATTTTGTATGTTGTATTTTAAGTTATCTTGGTGCTAGGTTTTCGTGTTATATTACTGATACATTTAAACGATTTTCAAGGCCGTTTGTGTTCTGGCCCTACAATATATATATATATATATATATATATATATATATATTTGGCATATTTGCACATTTATCCATTATACATATATACACTATTTAACATTCATATTTTACAAATTAATTATTAATATCTATATAAAGTAACTCAGTGCTTTCAACTGTTTAACAAAATGTTTATTCACAAAAGTAAGAACTCCTTTAATACCACACTCATAAAATCTAAACATTTGATTTTCAGTTATTAATTTAATCAGTTCATCCAATGACATTAAAGTAGATGACCAAGACATTCCAGGAATGTCAAAATAATTCAAACCTACTGTGTGCTATCAATTTTGCCCTAAATTGTTGAAAAAAGTCAGCCAAAAGAAAACAATCATGTTTCAAATACACTTTCATATAATCAAGCAAATTCCTAAAATTGGTTTCATCCCAGATTACTTGAGCATTCTGTATTAAGCTTCAGTCATTAATTTCCAAATCGGAGATTAATCATAAGTTTCTTCAAAAACATCTAAAGACGTTGAAAGATTATACGGAAAGATACCATTTTCATCAACAATTGTTCCATTAAAACAGATCTTGTCAATGGTAAAGTAGTCAATGTTTTTACAGCCTTAGCTTATGAGCCATTTAAAAATTGGTAAGAGTCGATGAACCTAACAATTATTTTTTCCAAGATAGCAATTAATGAAATAAATTTTTTGGTTGTTATTGGGATACAACCTAAAGCCAAATTTTTAAATTTACTTAAACCATACTTAAGAATATGGTGCATGTCATAACCTTTTAAATTAAGAAAAACTATTGGCAAAACTTTATTAATTTTTCTACTAATATTGCAATCATTGCAAGCATCACCCAAATCTTTCAGGCAACGGTAACATTGTGTACAATTATTAAACTGATGTTGTTGTAACACAGTTAATTTTTTCATCGGAACTCTCCCCATTTTGCAGTAATACTGTAAAACCTTATATAATGCAATATCCTCCACTGCTTTCAGAAATTGTTCTACAGAATCTTCACCTATAAATTCATTGTATGTTTTTGTTCCATCTGTTGGCCAATAGAGTTGGTTTTTATTTATTTTTTCTAGGGTTTTTTGTGCATCTACCCCCTAAACGCCATCACGATTATTATTCTATCCCTCCTTTGTACCCATGGTGATTGCCATGTTGGTAATGTACATAAGGGTTAAAAATTCATGAGCAGGTGAGCTCCATTTCTAGAACTACTCCTCATGATATTTTCACTTTCGGGTTCTGGACTGCCGATGGAAGGTCTTACGTTTTTCCTTTTCTATATCCTGGTCCTTACTCGTCTATTCCTACAATTTCCATACTTATTTGTCATCTTTACCCATTATTTATAAATGCATCCGTCAAAAATTTGGGCAGCGTTCCTCCCTTATTTTTTGGTAAATTTCCTGTTTCATTTGTTTAATCCCAGTATCGATTACATTTGTCCTAGTTTACCTTTATCTTTACCTATATTAAAAATTTTATCAACAATTCCTTAATTCCCGGTACGTTTCCCATGATTTTAAGTAATTACAACCCTCTGCGGTCACTTTAATAAACGCTACTCTCTTCTGCCAGATTATATCATTCAACTTTTGAAAAACTACTTTCAAATTTACATTCCTACACTATCCTATCTTTTCCTACTTGATTTTTTAATTAATTTCCTGACGATGTTTTAAATTTTCCCTACAAAACTTTATTCCCGCTTAACTAAAGTCGCACTTCCCGAATTTTATTTCCTACTCGCTCCGGCCACTTTTCAGCAGTCGCTTCGAGTTATACAACGGCGCCCTACGTAGCGGTCCTGTGCGTATTGCAAGACCCGACTGCGGACTGCCGAGGAGTCCACGAGGCATGACCCGCGAGCTCAACTAGAGGTTTTCACCCACCAGCCGGCACGAGATCCGTCCCATGAACTACTATTTAGATACGTATTATAAATAAGATTTTAGGGGGATTTGTCAGTGGCACCAAAAGATTCCACGACCATCCAGAATAAAATCAAAGTAACAAGACTTCGAAATATATATTTATACAAAAAATAACAGTACTTACAATCCACAATCATGCAACCAGATTTGAAAAACTGGCATAAATTGGCATAAACACTTTGTCTAAAAATGACTCACGGTTCGTCTAAGAAAGTCTAAAAATGTTTCTAGTAGTCACCTGACTGAAAAAATGTCTAAGACAGTCTAAAATTGTGAAAATGACTGCTGTATATATAGTGTTTTTGTGCCTGTGTGCGACCAATGGGCGATTTTTCGCCATTTTTAGGGTTTTTTAATTATTTTATTAATTTCAAAATATTTTTGTAATTTTTTTATATATTTTTCTTTATTTTTTGATATATTAATATTACAATGTTGAATTTTATTTTATTATTATTTTTTCCATAATATTATTTTTTAACCCCAATATTTTGTTTTCTGGTCGCCTCTTCTGCCTGTGTTTTTTCTAAACCTTATTTTGCAAGGTTTTGGCAGTTTATTTTATTTTTCGTATGTTTCTTTTTGCATCTGTAGGCATTTTTCCGAATTTTAATTAATTATTTGTTTTATTTAATTTTTGTTATATTTTTAATTTGTTTTAATTAATATGTTTTATTTTATTTTTGGTCTCTTCTTGCGGTGCGTGCTTATGTTACAGCAGCCATATTGACAATTTCCAAACGACATTAATTTTTTTTGTTTTAACTTTTACAATTTTCACCTTTTTGTTTAAATTGGTTTTGTAATTTTGTTTTAATTTTGGCTCTGAGCCCAACACATCGAAATTATTTATTAGTAAAAGCGCTGCTGAAATCGGTAAATGTATTTGGTGGTGAACTGAGATAAAATTTACTAAAAACAAACTTAAAAAGGTGTTGGGGTATTAAATATTTATTCGTCGATGAATAGATCTCTCGATCCGACTCCTCGTGTTCAATAATCAATAAGACAAAATCCCATCAAAGAAATCTTTATTGACAAATATTTACCACAATACACAATAATTTATTTCTCGTACACACCCTAAGGGTAACACGATGTTAGTTCAACTGCAATCTGATTAAATTGATCGATCTACTGCTCTTCACTCGTTTCCTTCAACTCGTTAAGTTCTCTCTTCGATCAACTGGCAACTTATTTTGTTGTCAGTTGCTTTTATAGATTTTGGATTCCCATTAATCTGAATTACTGCTGGAAAACAATTTTACATTTCGGGTAATTTATTGGCATTTCACTAATGCCGGGAAACACATTAAGCTGACGTTCAGCTCGGCGGCCCTTGATTAATGGGTTCGTCGGTAAATAATTTAATTAATTAATTATTTTGTTTTTGGGCTCCCGACACTTCAATATACCTTATCTCAGTCAAATAATATTTTATTCGTCTTCAAAATCAAATTTGCCACCGGTTACCACTTTTTACCCCGAAAAATATTGATTTTTACTTTTTTCAAAATTTTAATTAATTTTAATTGATTTTGGTAATTTTAAAATTTTATTATTTTTATTCAAGTTTTCTAATAACCCCAACAATAGTAAGGGGTCTCGGGAAAGTTATTATATAATCTGCCTTTGTTACGTAATATTCATTTGTTCTGGAATGCACACATTATACATAATATTTTCCGGTAATACATTTGCAAGATATAATTCTGAGATGAATCTTGCATTTCCAAAATATCTATCCTTAGCTTTTTTGATTTGCTCTTCTACACTCTCAGCATACATAATTTTCATTCTTTCATTTGTTTCATTGTGTATTTTCTCTTTCCACATTTCGCTTACTTCTTCCATTAACTTTTCAATTCCTTTTTTAAACATGATTTGGCATTTATTTAACACTGCTGATCGAAGATTAATACCACCTACGCAAAGTTCTTTGAATTTAGAGAGAAGCTTTGAATAAATTTTGCTATACGCTTCTTCTAAAATTGCTGTAGAGAAAACTAGTTCTGCAAAGCAATTAAGTTTTTCAATACTTTCAAATCTGATCTTCTTAATTTCTAAAACACAAGTCTCAAAATTTTCAGGTGTCATTTTATTTAAAATCATCTTTAGACTTAACAATTTTTCTTCCAAGGTCCCAATTAAGATCATCTTTGATCTTAGGCTCTTGGTTTTCTTTATTTATCAAACAATTCAAATCAATTGATTTTATTTCAATGAAATCTCCTAATTTTGATAATTCTATCAAAACTTTCATTGGAATTTCTGTCGCATGTCCGATTGATTTCAATAATTCATTTCTATTGTAAATGACTTTTACCGATTTATTAACTATTGCACGTGGCTTCACAAGTGAATAACTAACATTTTTCACGACTTCATGCTTTACTTTCGGTAGACTTTTAGTGTTACTTGGATAATTATTTGATCTATTATTAAAGTTACTCATATTTGTTTTGAAATTTTTAAAGGCAAATAACTTTAATATATTTATTTAAATTGAAGCATGTTTGTAATTATATAGCTTTCATATTGATTTGATTGGTAATTTAAAAATATAACTACTGTTGCTACTTAAAGAAAGCTTTTAAATGTAGCGTAAATAATGGGAATTTGGAATGAAAATTTCACTTTATTCAAGAAGATATACAAAATTTATATTTAAGTATTGTTAAAGATAAAAATAATTTTGTTTTATTCTTAAAAATATTGAAAGAAACCTTGAAGATACCAAAGTTTTATTTTTTTTAATTTTAGTAAAATAGAGATAATTGAATTAATAATAATGTAATTTATTTTAATTGTTATTTTTAAATAACTGTCAAAAAATAATTAAGAATTTTGAACAGTTTTAAACTATTTTTTACTTTCTCTTATATTTTATAAAATAAATTTAAATCATATATTTTATTAATTATTATTAGAACACAACATAAATTTTGATTAAAAATTATTTAACTAATTTTATAATTAAAAATTAAAAGTTTACATTTTAATTAATGTTACAAAGATAAAAAAGCGATTTTCCTGAAACAGTCATTTGCATTTAATTTAAATACGTAAAGATGAATAATAATTGAAAATGAATATAAAAAAAATAATAAAAATATAATATCAAACTTTAATTTTATTTTAAAATTAATGTTTGTTTACAAACAACCTAAAAAACTAGTAACGATAAAATTATTTATTAGTAAAAATAAAGTAATTATTATTAGTTCTTAAATTTAAACACAAAAATTATCAAGTAAAATAAATAAATCAAAACACATGAAAATAATAAGCATATATATTAAACAGCAAAATTACACATGGAAATAACAAGAACATTTATTAAGCAGCAAAAAATGATTTCTAATTTTATTTTAGAGATCTTTCAATGACCAGGGACAATACTTGTCAAAAGCTGAATTTGTCTTAGTTCCCAATTTCTTTTTCGCATATCAATAATATCTTTCAAATCAAATTTCGTTTTCATATCCAATCAATGCGTTTTGACGAGAATTGAAGGGTCTGATAAGGTTGAGTGTAACTATGTATAGACAGAATTTAATTCCCTACAGTGGTATTAGAATTTTAATAAGTCGTGTCGGTCTACCTACAAACGTGTTTTGTAGTAAATATTTTAACATTGAGTTGGACACTGTAATAATTATTATTTTTGGACTATTTTAATACTATCTTGTAGAGAACAGATTTCTATCTATCCATTGTTTGATTGAAAATATCGAGTGTCGTTGAAAACTATATGTAAAGTTAAAAATTGTAAAATAATTTTAAATTTCAAAAATATAACAAGAGAATAGGTTCATTAAAACAAAAAAATTTAAAATCGCTGATTTAAACAAAATTAATTTTTAAAAAAAGGGGGGGCTTCGGAAAAATTTTGAAAATTCAAAGATGACCCTCACCTTTTTCCAAAACTCCAAGTATCTGGAGTGCAAACTACTACCTACTAAAGTTAATTTATTATATCCTAACATGTTTAAGTTTTCCTTTATTATTCATCTTTCTATTATTGTTGGGCTAAAACAAAGTTTTGTTTAAATGAATTGGTAATAGCACGCAAAAATAACACGCAGATTTAAAATCAAACACTTAAAACATCAAATAACCACTTTAAAATATGAAAAAGAAATAATAAAAATATAAAATTGAAAACATGAAAATAAATTAAAATAATAACAAGATGCAACAAGATCCGCACGAAATAAACACAGAAATAACATGAAAACACAGAAATTTGACCGAAAACTGACAAATTAGTTAAAGAAATAGGAGTTAATGAAAAATAGAAGTAAAATCAAATAATTTCGATTGGAAATAATTCAATAAAAAATAAAAGAAACGAATTGTCAAATTAAATTACGAAAATAATAAAATTAGAATTAGATTAGACAAATAACTTCAAGGTCAAATTTTGTTTTACTGCATTAAAATTTACAAGCAAGGTTAGGGTCACAGAACAGGTATATATACCGATTCATTTTCACAGAATTTTAGCAAAAGCATAAGCATATTTTGACTCGTCAAACCAATTTTTGAGAAATCAAAAGACTCATTTTAACGACAACAACTCTCACCAATTTATTATTCAAATCAGTTCGAACTTTTCCATACAGCGTACGAGTATCTTCACGGTAAGCCCTGCTTGATGCTTGCATGGGAAATGTTATGCGAATGATGATGAAATGCTAATTATATGCCAAGCAGGTTATGTTGTTATGCCAGAATATATATTTGAAGAAAATTACATTTTGTCGAAATTTTTCAGGCCCACAGCCGAAACAGAACCTCAAGTTAGTAAAATCATACACCCCAATCGAGCTGTGTAAGTGCGGTTCATCCGCCAATAACTCGTGCCTGTGAAGGTTCCGGTGTGAACATAGCAGGAACCCGAATGTCAATATTATCCGTTATAAGGGAATTCGGGAGGTAATGGGGTAGTCTTTTGGCTACTCCTTAATCAACCGTTTCCTATAAAATTGACCTAAACTTATCAATTCACATCGGCTTAAAATCATAAACACCGAGTAGCCCAGTAGGCACTCGTAATATTCTAATATCGACACAAATAACCCTAAGGTCAAATAAGGGTTAGGGATGAAGTCGAGAAGCGTTGTTACGTCAAATAATTTGAGGACTATACTAACGATAGTATTTATATTAAAAGTTAATTAAATGTTTAACCCTAAACCTAGCTAGTTAAATTAATAACCTCACAGATAGTAGCATTTAAATCGAAATTAGACAAAATAAATAAGTTAAAACCAGAACGATAGATCGAGAATTTCATGAGCGATAATCATTACCTCGAAACTAAATAACACACAAATGAATAAATAGCTCCACAAAATTCAGACTTAAATTGAACAGGTACGCGACACGGATACTAAATTGCTGAATTTAACTCGGTTTATGTAACCAAAATTCTAATACTAACGATGGACATATCAACGAAACTAAAATCTCGTTCGGACTAAAATGGAATCACCTCCCTTAAAATGGAAACCCTTTGAGATGATGATATTAGAATAAATCGAACTACATTAGTAACTGATTATAAAATTGACATAATATCCTGAGATTGATAATTCGATCCCCAAAAATTGCTAGGAGTATTGATATTAATTAATTGATCACGGCTAGGTATACAGTACAGATAACATAGAGGAAGATCCAGTTAATTTAAATCAAAATATATAACAGTAGAATAAACCCCATACCAAAAGGGAACATCAACTCCTCTGAGAATAATTAGACCATAATAAATGAAAATGAGATAGAAAATTAAAATCATAATAATGACAATCAGTAAAAGCTTATAACTAATAAAGAACGAAATAGAACCCATTGTCAGTCGTACAACAAGCCGGTAGGAGATTGCTTGTGGAATTCGCTCGGTTTCTCGATCATAAACTCGTTCATTATAAGCTAACGCCGGTGGAGCATAGCTAGTAAGCATATATTGAAAGATACAACGATTAAACATCAGACTGAATGTAATAGTACTGAGTAGTGCCGACAAACAGACTATAGAGAGATATGATAATATAAATCACGTATCAAAAATAAAAACTTTACTTTCCACGAAAAAACTCAGTAGTTAATCCGATCACAGTGATTGGACGACATAGTTAATATAGAATTTCCTTAAGTTATGCGATTGAGTAATAATCAATAAATGTCAGAAAAAACATGCACAACCTGACATTGGCAGCACAGACCACGTCAGCGATATCGAAAAACTAATTTCAAAATGATTAAGTAGTAGATTATTGATTATTCCACGTCACCGCAAGCAACAAATGCCGATTTATTCAGAAATGTGTTGGTTAGAAAAACTATATAAAGTACAAGTATGTGAGTTAGAAATTTATTTCACCATTATTGAACAACACGCATAGACCAACACAACAAGTTCGCACGGACGTATCAAGAGAGGAAGATCACCATTATCGCAGACGAAATGAAAGCATTAACGAGAAGACAATGGAGAGTGGAATTGGAAATCCAGCAGGTAAATCTTCATCATATTACTCAGAACTCATTAAATTTATCCTTAATTTTTGCGTGTCGACTGGCTTGGACGGAATGTATTTCAATAGCATCTGAGGGAGTTGAAGATGAAACCCGTCTCAAGTCGGACAAGGATCAGACACGGAAGGAGCTAGTAACCCCAGGAAATGACTAAATTTTACAGTGATGAAATTTATCCGGCAGCTGTTAAAATGCCAAGGCTATTCTGAAGAAGAATATAAGTAAAATCGCCTAATTTCCAAGACTTTGACGTCAGACGGTTGGAATAAGCCAAGAAACCGTCGATCTTAAATAATAATTGTGGAGGATAAATTAAATCCTAAACGATATCTTACTAGTTTTATTGATTGTTTATTGATATTTTAGTAATAATAAATTTGAATTGCTTAATATAACGTTAGTTAAGTATGCCTGAAGTACCGACATAACATAGAAATCATTTTCCGGGATAACTATGACTTGAGTCCGATGGAGAGGCATAAACGCAACGATTTTTTGAGGGAGTGAAAAGAACATATTTATTTAGAGGCCACCGTCAGAGTGAGAGTAGACCAGTAGAACCCAATAATAACCTTAACCAAGGAACGACATGTAGTATTTAGGCCTCCACAATGTGGGTGATACCTGATGGAAGATAGGACGTATAGTTAGAAGATTTGAGTATGCACCAGGTTCAAACAAGCTGATGACGGTAAAGCTTTTTCTATGAGACACCTAGTTCAAATAGGAGCCACATGAAGGACCCGACCTCTGCAAATTATATTCATGCCGGGAACCAATTTAACGAATTTCTTTTTGTCTTAGATGAATCCTGGATCGATGCCTCGCGAATCACCCTACGCTTCCCTGCACGGTCTGCCGCATGATGCGGGCAAGCAACGTGGGACACTGGTTTTTCGATCTCGCCTGTGCCGGAATTCAGAGGAAGTTGTTCAAATAACTACGATGATGTGGACCTCCCTCATGTAGCGATCAAAAAAGAACAGGGCAGGAATCTCGCCCGTGAGAGCTAGATACCACTTGGCCAGAGTGAACTCCGATATCGCCACCGGCAGGATTCCGAGCACCGACGGATACGCCACATCGTATGGCGTATCCTACGAACTGGATGATCCAATATTGGAAGAACTTGCCACACCAATGAACGTGGTAGTTCCGAGAAGGATAATCCCCAAGGAAATGCGAGAGAGGCAGGATCATCCGTACGCTCATGAGTGACCAAGACGGAGCCAGGACTCTCGTTGTTCAAATCCGTTCCGACGTTGATGTATTAGGATGAATAAAAATCAGATGTTGAATGTTTTCGTTCTTTACTTATCAATTATTTGATTTTCGTTTTAAGATAGAAATAATTTTTATAGGGTAATAGAATAATTTACACAGTACGATAAAACAGATAGTTAATAAGCTTTTCCGCCAATAGGTGAATGATTTAGATCTATTGGAAGACAAAGAAACATTTTACAGATAAGGATGTATTATTTAACAATAATTTAATTAATAATATAGATATGGATTCACTCAATACTCTGAGCAGAGAATTAGTGCGCTCACGTCGAGAAAATGCAGAATTACACCAAAAATTGCTACAGATATCGCGGGAGATCCAAAGGATCAAAGCAACGTGGGTAGAGCCAACAAAAATGAAGATGCTGTACCAAAAATTAAACGCTGCTCAGTGTGAATGGACAGAGGAAAGACAGCTCTAGAAGTGGCGTTATCGGCTGGCCAAGAAGGCAATGCCGTAACGTATCCACTCGTACTCGCGCCAGCTCAGTTGGCATACAGAGAGACCAATGACGCCACCAAGCCAGCGGCCAAACCCTTACTACGTCGTCCAGGTAAGGCAGAACGCGCTAGACGTCGCGCACTACCAACTTCTACGGCAAGCTGAGTTAGTTAATGTATCCATAAAATAAATCTTTGTGTTATTTCATTGTCTCTTTTCTTTTCGTTTCATTAATTGATCGTGTTGAAAATAAAATCGTTTAATTTGAGTTATAAACTAGGGTTCGGGCAAGAAGTGCTTTAAGAAAGTGTTAATTTATGTGAAAGGGACCGAAAGTAAGAAAATTGCACACAGACTTTCTATCGGTAGTGCGTTGAACCCATCATGAGATCGGGCCTTAGCAGTTCTTTCCTAGCGCTCACCTTTAGCGATCTCATAGCCAGTGGTTGCATTACCAACGTTGCTTAGCAACGGGTAACCATCGGGGCAAGAAAAGTTATATGAATGGGGTCAAGGTTAAATACCATAAACCCCACATTATCAAGAAAAAAAATTATATATCTATATATATTAGAGTGTTCCCATCCACAATGGAAAAATTTTAAATTAAGTATTTAGCTTCCACCAACCCAGCATTTGATAATGGCTCATATAGAGACACTGTAGCCAAAATATTATAAAGATATAATGATATTTAGGACTTGCTCAATGCATTTTAATGTGCAAAAATGTGAATTTTGCTGTTTTTATCAATCATCGGCCAAAATGTTTATTTTTGCTACTTTCTTATAACAATGATTCATGTCTGAGTTCTTTGGTCATGTGACCTGCACTTGCAGACATTGCTGATTGCTGAAATTTTGGCAGTTTTTTAATTTTAATCAAGTTTTTATTTGCGGAACACCGAATAATGTAAGGGGGTCTTAGAGAAACCTTGCACACTATCAATTAGATTTTTAAAAATTATTTTTATACTTTATAGGGTCAACTAGCTTGTACTTAATTGTTTAGAACATCAAGAAAAACTTTGTTCCATTTCATGCCGTTTAACTGTGAACCAATTATGAGAACGTTTTAGGCTGAAGTGAAAGCGTAAGTCTTTTTATCGTCATCTAGTTAGAAAGAGGAATGCATCATTTAGTACCAGCTGTGTGTAATAAGATCTATATATGGTTCTGTTCACATCATGCAGTATCAACCGTGTGTTTCGAGCCACTGGCGTCCACAGGTAAAATAGTGAAAAACAATAGTTTTGCTAGTACTTGAGCATTAACGTCCATTTGTAACAACAGCTGTTTATTAACTATATTGTTGGGCCAGAACACAAACGGCCTTGTAAATGTTTAAATGAATCGGTAACACACATGCAAATATAACATGCAAATTTAAAATCAAACCTATTAAAACATCAACTAAACCCTATCAAATATGAGAAAAAAGATAATAAAATATAAAATAATAAACATAAAAATAAAATTAAAATAATAACAAAATGCACCAAGATCTGCACGAATTAAATATAAACATAACACGAAAACCCAATAATTTTGACCAAAATTTGACAATTTATTAAAAATACCAAATTTCATGAAAATGAAATAAAAATCAAATAATTTGAATTAGAAATAATTCAATTAGAAATCTAAAGAAAAAATCGTCAAAATAAATTTCAAAATAATAAAAATTAAGATTAGAATACACTAGAAAAACCCAAAGTCAAAATTTGTTTTACTAAATCAAAAAGAGCACGCAAGGTTAGGGACAAAAAATCGGTATATATACCGATGCATTTTCACATAATTTTTAATCGTTTTTGAAAATCATTACTCAGTTTTTCAACTTGAAATTTTTAGGGTGAGTTTTGTTTTGGAACTCTTTTTCCACGTCGCGTCCTCGCATCTCAATGAAGCTCTGCCTGGATGTCAGCGTGGGGAGAGTAGTAATTTTGTTATGAATTGTCCTGTATTCATTATGTTGTTAATAGTAATAAATTATTTATAATATAAAATCATTTTTGCTATAATCATTCTATTTCAAGTCGAAATTTTTCCGGCCCACAGTCAAAGACACATCACAAGTTAGTAAAATCAACATATTATTCAGATTCGTGTAAGTGCGTGGAATATCGCCGATGATCTGTGCCCGTGAAGACCCGGCGTGCGGAACGCAGGGACCGGAACGTCAATATTAGTCCGTATAAAAGAAGGGAGAAATAAGGAAGTGGTCTCTTGGCTACTTCCTCCTCTCTCGTTTTCTTTAAATTCGACCTAATTTATTCTACATACGGCTTAAAATCACCACACCGAGTAGTCCAGTGGGCACTCATTAAATGTAATATAAACATAATGCGCCTAAGGTCAATTAAGGGAAGGTAACGGGAAAATTATAAATTGAAATCGTTGTTATGAATCAATAAAATGTAATGTTAACTATAATATGCCCACCAATTTTCAGCTATTAATATGGACGACCGCTGAGTAATCACCAAACCCGCGTTGCAGTTGATAAGTATTTTTCGGTTAAAACAAGTCGTAATCATAAACATTATTCCCATAAAACCCAGAGATTACCCATATTAAAACTAATGGCTCGATCGTCATGCCCTTTAAAAATCGTCTAAAGCCAGTTGAAGGAGGAACGAGATATTCTAACGACCATAAACGAGAAAAAGATTTTTGACAGCATTAACGTAGAGACCCACTCAGTATAGTCATAATAACTCTTCTCTAATTTAATTCCACCCAATGAGTTGAAAATTAGACACATCAAGGAATGGATATTCTATATATGACCCTTTACTAAAATAAAGTAATAAACATGGAAGCGAGTCCTGACGTACGCCAATTCACTCCCAAAAAAGAAAATTTATTTTATTTTTTTTGTTTCCATCATATAAAGACCCTATGCTCACAGGAAATATCGATCATTATAACAAAGGTTAAAGCCATAAAATCAAAATTGTCGAAATTTATTTTCATACAAGGGATGAGGTGACGTCCAGTGGCATCTTCCATATTCATCTGAGGCAAATCAGCTCTTTAAATCTATTTCTTGTGCCAGTTAGATCCAATTTCTTGCCTAAGAGAAGTAAAGAAAATGACCACATACGCCTGAAACTCTTACCAGCATTTGAATTATCACCATACCGAAAAGAAATGAAATATCCCCTGAGGTAAAATTTTATTTCCAGTAGACCATCGACCGACGACCAAAGCTCAGGAAGGTTAACGTAACTTCGACCTACAAACATCTGTGTAAATTGAATCTAAATCTAGTAAAATATTATAACTGTCGATAAGCACAAAATACTTACTTGATTGATCCGTAGATCCAACAAAGCGAGCAAATCCAATGAATTATGCACAAGGCTAAAATTAAGATAGAAATAAATGGGAAGAACAAAAAATCTAATTTAATAACCTGCTGAATAAAACTGCCTACCCAAATCAATAATCTCGCATGTCCACTGTTGACGCAAAAATTGATTAACGAAATTGTCACTTGCATACACAAGGAAAAAAATTGATTCCATACAGACAGGAACACAACGAATGTACACCTATTCCACACGCACAATCAGGTTTACCAGATCTATATTTCAAATATTTAACGAGAATATCGGGGTAGAAAACGACGCGAATATCCACTAGATGTGCGTGCAATTATAAAATCCGGTTCCTGCATACACACTTCCCTACTAGATTCCATAAAGAGGTGTGGTAAAGTACAAACCGATCAGTAATACTAATCATTTTTTTTATTTATGCACCAATCCCAAGACTTTAGAAATGAGGGTTCTATGACCACGACGCCGGAAGAAGATGCAACAAGAAAATCAAGTCCAACGACTCAGAGTAACTTATCAATGATATAAGAAAAATTTGAGATTTTTTTTTTGTAATTAATAAATCTTATTTGCCTAAATTTTAATTTGATAATTTTTCTTAAGTCGTGGATAATTAACCTCTAATAAAAATACAATTATTAAACGTTCAAGGTTTATAATTTACCAGTTTTAATAAAGATATAATTATGCAAACCTTTGGTAAATGACGGTTAAATTTTCCTTGTAGGAATAACTAGATAAATTTTAAAAAGTTTTTTCATTTTTCATAAAAAGGCATCGTATTAATCTTGTACAAATGATTTCTTCTTCTTAATAAACGTGTAGTAATAATTATAAAAATCTTGAAAGCCAGTTTAGAAAGATGTGTTATATTAATTATGTAAGTTTTGTAAACGGGTCTGAATTCCTCCTAATCCCGCACGGTAAAAATTGTGTAACCCTTTGTAATTAATTTTAACCTCTTAGTAATAAATGTTACCTAAATTTTCGCAGATGATTTCTGATGCATTTCGATAAGTACATGGTAACGCTCACCTGAGTTCTGTAGACAGGCTACTAAATTCGTCTGGGGGGAGGTATGGCAATATGATTTCGTTATCAGATTCAAATTTATTTCTCTTCTCATTTTCCAAATTTTTTTTGTAAATGTTTTGTAAAAATTCAAGGACATTCTTGTCTGCAAACTAATCGGGAATTAATTAATGGGACAGAAACAAATAGATAACAGATTCCATTTTTGCCACACTACAATTGCTAAATCATATTAAGCATTTTTATTTTCATATACAATAATTATTATATTAACTAAGGCTTTTAACTTTTACAATATTAAGTCGGTACAGTTGATGTTTTAGTGTCGATAAACAAAACAGTTTATTAAAAATTATAATGATTTAATATGTAGATTTACATTAAATTGAGTTAAATTAATTATATCGCTCCAAGAGAATTGAATGCATAGTTAAAGTATATAACCCGAACCCGTAAGAATAAATATGTTTGGTTAACACAAGACATTTTAAAATTACCTTATACGTATTCGCATAATCATAATGGTATTTAGAAAGACCAGGACCTCTCAAGTGGGTTCCCGCCCATGTTGCAGAAGAATGGCGACAGGCTTGGAGGCGAGCACGGCCAGCGGGGAGTCACGAGGAACCCCAACCCAGAAGGCCTCACCAGACCGCCCTGCAATTGTTAGGGATGGAAAACGACCTACGCTGGACGAACAATCAAAACGACGATCGGTATCCGGCTCAGGAGATTCGAGACCATGCACGTAATCTCCTCACCCGTCTGGAAGAATATCAATGGCAGGTCGACCTACAGGTGGTCAAGGCCCGGCAGTACCTGGCCAACGTGGAGGACGACATCGCTGTCGGACGGATTGCGGACGTCTACTCGAGTAGGCCGGCCCGTAACACAAGACGACCCGTGCTCGTCACTCCGGGTTACTCTCCTGAAGAAGGTGTCAGGAGATTTTTTGAAGATCCATAACTTCACTGGTTTTGAGACCACTGACATCAATTTTGTTTTGTTGTTTAGATCAAAAATAAATAAGTGTCGTTCGATCTTCATTTCTTCGACGATTCATTAAATTAAATTTCACAAACTATGTTTGATATTAATCGTACTTGTAATCATCCGAGTTATTAGTAGAATTTAACGATTGTTATTGCAGCAATGGAGTCTACACAACCGTTACCAACAGAACTGGCCCATGCCAGGCGAGCCAATAAGAACCTTCTCGACCAGGTAATTCAACTGACACGAGAAGTCCAACAAATCAAGTCCACCTGGTTAGACCCAAAGAAGACCAAAGCCCTTTACCTCAGACTCACTGCTGCCCAAAAGGGGTGGGCAGATGAAAGGCAACTCAATCAGAGTTTGAAAACCCAATGAAGGGATTAGAAGTGGCTCTATCCGCCTGCCAAGAAGGAGCCGCGGTAACATACCCCCTTGTATTCGCTCCAGCCCAATTAGCCTACTGAGAATTGGCAGCAGCCCCAGCAACGACCGCCACTCCAACCACAATATCAACCGGTAGTTATCGGCCTGGAAGGAAGGAGCGTGCGAAACGCCGAGCTGCTCGATTATCGAATAAAACTGGATAAACAAACCAATTTGTATTGAGTTGATAAATAAGGAATTATCGAGTTTGTAAACGTTATATGTGTAATTTGCATTTCTATAGTCCCAGTCGATTGATACTTTTAACAGTTAGATAATCGCCTATGTCACCGCAACCAACACGCACAAATACATCATTATAATCTTATGGCTAGGTTCAATTCTCAAATAACATTGTCAAATCCCTTTTGATATTATGATAAACTCTAACGATATACTTACGACATAAATGGGACCGAATGAGTTAAAGCGAGCACAGGTCTTCTAACGACAGCTCGTTGGACCCAGGGATCGTCCGAGCAATTACAGCACTAGTAATAATGCTCACTTTTTGCGGACAATCCACCCACTCGAACACATCTCCAACGTTGCCTAGCAACGGGTGCCGAGTGGTAATTAGAAAATGTTTATATGGCGTTACTGGGGTAACCCCTATGAGTTAAAACAAATATCAATACCCTGTAACCCCCCAAAATCATTGTAAGACCCAAGTGCCAATAAAGATCTGGACACCCGTAAACTCACTACAAATATATTTGATAACTTCAGTATTTAGAACTAAATCAGATTCGAAAGAGAATAGGTTTTTACAGTTTTATTAAGATAATTTCCTTTTAATCTTAACTATTACTGTTGATTGTAATGAAGAGTAGAATCAAGCCGAATTTTTAATTATTGACTATTGAATCTTTAAATTTACTGTATTGAGTCAGATTAAAATTTAATTTCTAAGAAACTTTTTAATTATGTAACAAAATGTTATTTTTTAATTGTGAATTAATTATTCCAATTATAATATATAACATTAGCAACGTTGTTTAAATACGTATAGCTTTTATAATTAAAATAACCTTAGTTACCATTGAACTTATCATTTGAAATACAATTAAATTATGCAAAACACGCATTTTTTTAAACGTAGATTTAGATGTCAGTTGATTGAGTTTGGAATGAAATCCACACATTTCTCTTGATAATTGAATGCCATTGACAACTGCAATGAGGGTTATGTCTTGTGAAAGTCGCAGCTATTTAGAATGTTTGTGTATGTCGATTGACGCAGTTTTTAACTTGATTTTTAATTTGGATGATAATTATCTCACTCAGAAACTTATTTAATAGTATTTAATTTTCATCAATTCAAAATTTAGTATATATTTTAAATATCATTAAATAAAGAATTTTTCCAGCGTTTGATCATACCTATTAAATGTTCTCATTTCAAATATATTTTACTTTCATTACATCTTGAATAATTTGTGTTGTGGTGAAAAGTTATCAATTAAGTAAATGAACTGTTAAGAAAATCAAAACAGATAAAAGATGAAGGGAAAATAAATGATTTTAGTAATAATCATTTGATAGTTTCAGAATTTATTAATATTTCTAATGTAAAATTAATTCAAATGAAGCATTAAAAAATAACATGAAATGTTAAAGTCAAATTAATAGATTGGAAAAAAAAAGTATTAGATAGTATCTAAATATATAAAATTGAACATTAAAGAAATTTTGCAACTTAAACTGTAAAAATCTATTGAGTCAAAATTAAAAGTCATTTATTTTGAATTATATTTTATTTGAATAAAAAAGTTTTGAACAGGTTTAAATAAAAGAAATTTGACATAATATCAAAATCAGACGAAAATCTATGGCATACAAAAAATTGTATGAAATAAATAGAATAGCATATTAAATTAAATATCCAAACAATTGATTACGCTAGCATAATCAAACAAATTCAATCAGATCCTATCTCAGATAATAAGCTAACATAAAACTCTTATTTGAATTTCGTGTAAATTAAAGTGCAAATAATTCATTAAAAATGAACTTGTGTAATTAACCATAATAAATTTCAAAACTTCACGAAAATAATAAACTAATTTTAGTGTAAAATAGAGAAAATAAAAAACCTTACAAAAATTTATCAAAAAAGTTTTTCAAATCTAAATGTTAATTTATTGTTCTGCTTCTTCTTCCTCCTCGAATTCGCCTTCTTCCTCGGCAGTGGCATCTTGGTATTGTTGGTATTCACTCACCAAATCATTCATGTTTGATTCAGCTTCGGTGAATTCCATCTCATCCATACCTTCACCAGTATACCAATGCAAGAAAGCCTTTCGACGGAACATAGCGGTAAATTGTTCACTGACACGCTTGAATAGCTCTTGAATAGCAGTGCTATTACCAATAAATGTGGCAGACATCTTTAATCCTCTTGGTGGAATATCACAAACTGCGGTTTTGATGTTATTTGGAATCCATTCAACGAAATAGCTGCTATTCTTGTTTTGTACGTTCAACATTTGTTCATCGACTTCTTTCATTGACATACGACCTCTGAACAAAGCAGCTACTGTTAAGTAACGACCATGTCTTGGATCACAAGCAGCCATCATGTTCTTGGCATCGAACATTTGTTGAGTTAATTCTGGAACGGTCAATGCACGATATTGTTGACTTCCTCGACTGGTCAATGGAGCGAATCCCGGCATAAAGAAATGCAAACGAGGGAATGGAACCATGTTAACCGCTAATTTTCTCAAATCGGCATTCAATTGACCAGGGAATCTCAAACATGTTGTCACTCCACTCATTGTAGCACTCACTAAATGATTCAAATCCCCGTAGGTTGGAGTTGTCAATTTCAATGTTCTAAAACAAATGTCGTACAACGCCTCATTATCGATACAGAATGTTTCATCTGTATTTTCCACCAATTGATGGACGGATAAAGTAGCATTGTAAGGTTCAACGACGGTATCTGACACTTTTGGAGATGGTACAACCGAAAATGTATTCATTATTCTATCTGGGTATTCTTCTCTGATTTTAGAGATAAGAAGTGTTCCCATACCCGATCCAGTTCCTCCACCCAAAGAGTGAGTCAATTGGAATCCTTGAAGACAATCGCATGATTCAGCTTCCTTTCGTACAATATCTAAAACAGAGTCAACTAATTCTGCTCCTTCGGTGTAATGTCCTTTGGCCCAGTTGTTGCCAGCTCCGCTCTGACCAAAAACGAAATTGTCTGGTCTGAATAATTGACCAAATGGTCCAGCTCTAACTGAGTCCATTGTTCCTGGTTCTAAGTCGACCAACACAGCACGTGGAACATATTTGCCTCCAGTAGCTTCATTATAATACACATTAATTCTTTCAAGTTGCAAATCTGAATCTCCGTGATAGGTACCGGTCGGATCAATTCCATGCTCATCAGAAATCACTTCCCAAAACTATTAATTTTTTAATAAAATAATATAATTTATCTTCAATCCATGCTTTACCTTTGAACCGATTTGGTTTCCACATTGACCTGCTTGCATATGAACAATTTCTCTCATTTTTAATCAAATTTTTCTTACTAACTTAAAACTGTAATAAAATGACAATTTTCTCTTTCTTATTTATACTGCTGGCTAGCAGATTACAATGCTGATTCGATTTGTTCACTACTCAAGTAGAGAATGCACACCTACTTGCTGTGTGTCATAGCAACCGTAGCTATGTAAAATATATTTGATTGATTAAAATTAACTAACTTGTAAATGTCAATAATGTAGCATGCTTCATATGTAAATATATTCCTATTTATTACGAATATTATCAAAAATTTTCTACGACAACTTTTATGTATTTGGCCAGCACAAATCGTTATATTTTAAAGATTTGTGCCAATATATTCCTGACTGGGTTTCATTAATAAATTTATAACTGATTCTATGAATCAGAAATTCATGAATTTTTAAATTTATTTTATATTACAAATCAAATGAATATTGAAAATTAATAATAAAATAAATTTTTTTATTTGATATTTAAATATTTGTTATTACCAACTAATAAAGTTGTTTGAAACCTGCGATTTGCATTATTACGCAAATCAATCTAATGTATTCTCTGTTGCTATGTTATTAGAACTCCATGATTCCTGTTGCTATTAGTTTCATTGTGAAAATTTCTAGACTTTCAAAACCTGATACTGAGTCATTTATAATTTTGTTGAAATGAATATAAAATGGTAGAATAAAATTTCGATTGTAATGCGATATTAAATTCAATTTACACTCGCTAAAAGTTTATTTTCGAGTGCTTTATTCGTTGATATAGAATTGTGATCATGGTCACTTTGAAGCCTTTTCAATAAACATTATATTTGCTTGCAACATAAAATTAAAATCAATGCATTTCAAGTGGGGAGATGTTATGGGCAATCAATAAGGGATACAAGTGAAAGGCTAGATTATCTATCAAAAAATTTAAATCAAGAGCCATTATAATTTAAATTATTAAAGTATAAAAATTTAGACGCATTTGATATTTTTTGGTGAAAGGATAATTTAATAAAAGTTTATCGGTGGAGGATTGGGTCATTATAATGACAAGTCTTTGACAATGGACAAGATTTATTAATCAACACAAATGCAACCTGGTTTCCACTATGTTTTACACTAGCACAAAAATCAATAATTCCACAAATACCTCATGCCTGTTAAACACCAGTTAAACAGCAATAATGTTTCAATGATCACTCACTAACTATTTCTGATTTTTTATTTATGCGAATTATTTTGTTTTGTGTAACATTATGATCTCGTACAAATAAATATTTCTGAGGAAACAAAAATAAATTTAAAGAATTATATTAAAGCATTAAATTTCAAAAAATTTAATAATTCATAATATAAAATATTAACTAAACAATTCCTAATGTCATTCAACTGGTGGGTTACAGGGTTTCCAATCTTGCTTATTTTCCTAGCGACCCTAGTAACGCCATACAAAATGATACTGACCGCCACTTGGCACCCGTTGCTAGGCAACGTTGGCAATGTGTTCAAGTGGTGGATTGCCCGCAAAAATTGAGTACCATGTGCTAGTACTATAGTTGCTCGGACAACCCTCGGGTTCACGAGCTGTCGATAGAAGACCTGTGCTCGCTTTGCTCTGTCCCTCGTTACTATGCAGGATTAGTTCTTAATCGATTGTAGAACGAATTGGCGATGTTGGCATACGGTTATATTAAAATGACAATTCAACTAAGCTTAAAACTATTCTATTCGATCTAAACACATTATCATTTATTGCTTGATGTTTTGGAGTTGTGTTGCACGACGTCGGGCACGTTCCTTACGTCCCGGTCGACGGTTGTTAGTTGTATTGATGGATTGTTCTGCTGGCTTGGTGGTTGTCTGTGGCAGTTGGGTTGGGGCGAAGATGAGCGGGTAAGTTACCGCTTCACCTTCTCGGCATACCGCTAGGGCGACTTCGAGTCCCCGAATCTGCGTACGCAAACTCTGGTTGAGTTGCCGTTCTTCTTCCCAGCCTTTCTGGGCCGCTGTGAGTCGATGGTAAATTGCTTTTGTCTTTGCGGGATCCGTCCATGTTGCTTTCATATGTTGCATTTCTCGCGTTAATTGGATAATCTGGGCGAGTAATTCGGTGTTTGCTTGTCTCGCGTGGTCCAGTTCCGTTTGCAAAATTCGTAATGACGACATCGCTGTAATTAAACAGATTATTTTATCTATTATTGCTCGAGTTAAAGAATCATCTATTTCATTTAAACAAAATTGTAAATAATTCCAATTACACAAAAAAAGAACACACAAATTGCTAATATTTTTCGATTGTCCACTACAGAAAATATCAGGATTGAGTCATTCCTCGGGACAGTATCGTTTCAGGCTTCGTCGGAGAGCCTCCACTGTGTAGGGTCTTCGGGTATCTCGGACTGGGCGAGGTGGATAGGCGATGGCGATTCGCCCGGCGAGGATGTCTTCTACCACGTTTGCAAGGTACATCCTCGCCTTAACCACCTGCAGATCTACTTGCCCCTGCACCCTTTCCCACTGGGTGAGGAGGTTCTGTGCATTGGTGTAGGTTTCTGCTGCTGGATACTGTCTTTCTGGGATATCACAGGGCTCCTTCTCTACGTCTAATATTCTCCAAGCAGTCGGATACTGCCATGATTGATGTATCGGATCTGCTGACATCGTGGTCGATTGAGTGGTTGACTGACTCTGCTTTCCTACACTTCGTCTGGTGTTTTGTTCGTGTGGCATATCTAAAACGCTCTATTAATATCTCCATTAACTTTATCATGTTAAATCATTAAACAAACAGGGCTTATGTCACTGTCGAGTGTCATCTGATTTAATCTTGTTGAGTTCTAGTGGCTTTCTATCTGATTGGACTGCTTTTGAAACGGGCGTACTATGTTGGTGTGATTACGTCTACATGAGGTAAGGCTATTGATCCACTTATTTTATTTAATTAAGCAAGATGATATCAAGAAATTGTCGAGTTGATTTTAAGGATAGCGTCTATATCGATGGGGTAGCGACGAATGTAAGCAGGGGTTTTAGAGATTTGGTACCTATATTCTATTTTATTCGTTTACTTAAATTTTTATTTTTAGATTTTCCAATATAACGTTTAATCATTAAACCTAGCAACTTTTATCGTCACATCCTGTGATATAAATTCATGGATTTTCTAAATCCAATATCAACGTCAATTTTGTTTATCAAATGTTGTAACCAAATGATCGTCGGAAGGCGAGAGCGGATGTCGATTCGCTGAAGCGTCGACGTACGTGTGGTGTAACTTCCGGCGGATATCGCAATTTGAACGGTGGAAAGGAAGTAAGATTATGTAGTTGCATCCGGTGATTTACAATATTTCATTTTAGAATTATCGATTGGCGAATCCGTCGAAAATCTATTCGGGTAAGTTATTCTGCAAATTAATTTGATTATTTTAACGCTATTTTTTAAGGGAATCAGTACAATACGCTCGAAATCTTGTCGGACTTTATGCTAGTGGAATATTTTCTCTTATGGATTTTTATGCGTTCGATTATTTTGTGAGTAACGATTTGTGTGCTTTTAAAATAAAAGTTTTTCTCATTTTTGAAACGTTGATTTTTATAATGATATTAATTTAATTTAAACAATAATTCACATATCTTGTTTTTCATCTCTAAACTTATTTTAATTTTTATAAAACCTTATCATAAACTTATAAATCATTCCAGTTTGAGTTTAGGGACGGTTGTGATAACTTAGTTCGGTTTCGTTACTCAGTTTTTCACCTATCTTTTATTACGCTAATTCATTCAACCTTTACTTCAATTCCATAAAACTATATTAATATCATTGCTTCAGATAATTTATTCAACCTTTATTTTAATTCCATGAACCTACCTTAATATTAACATCATTTCTAATTTATTCTACCTTGATTTTAATTCTACGAAACTATTTTAACATTAACCTCATACTAGTAACTTCATGAACCTAGTTTTGATCTTTACCAAGGGAACTATTTTACTTGTATTCGAATCGTCTAACTCTAATTACTGATTGACTTGGTTGATCGGCATCGATTTTTAATTCAATTAATGTATTTTTATTAACCGAGGAACTATTTAACCAATAAACTAATACATGAAAATTTTGGTTCTAATCTATAACTACGTTAACTTTAATTGCTTCAATTATTTGACCGTAAAGTGGGTATATTTACGCAAAATTCCTTTGGATTTTTTCAAAAGTGAAACAAATTCAATTTAATTCAGACGCTATTTGTCTTTAATTATTAATCAATCATTTAATCTAATCGAGTTAATAAATTATTTATTGAATAATTTTCCAGTTAATTTGGTATATCAATGATTAGTTTATTGCACATTATAGATTTCAATTAGTTATATCAACGATTTTAATTTATTTTATCCCCGTACCCTTTCCCTTTAATAGACCTTAGGCGCATTTTGTGTTCATATTATATTTACTGAGTGCCCACTGGACTACTCGGTGTGATGATTTTAAGCCGTATGTAATATAATTTTAGGTCTATTTTACAGAATTGAGAAACGAGGAAGCAGCCAGAGACTTCTTCCTTATTTCTCGCTTCAGCTATAGGGATAAATATTGACGTTACGACCGCTGCGTTGCGCACGCTGAGTCTTCACGGGTGCATATCATTGGCGATTTTCCACGCTCTTACATGCATCTGCACTATGTTGATTTTACTATCTTGCGTGATGTGTCGGCTGTGGGCCGGAAAAATTTCGACATTTAAAATTTATAATTTATAAAGATATATAAAACAAGTTATATATATATTAATAATATTTATTAATTATAAAACAAACTAATTACCCATTTTAACCATTCCATAAATTGAAAAAAGCATCATAGCATAAAATAGAACATAAAACAATATAAATACCTATCTCCCCACGTCGCCGCCAAGCAGAGCTCTACAGAGATGCTATGGACGTGACGTGGAAAGAGGGTTCCAACCAAAATGTTTCTCACCTAAAATTCTAAAATAGTAGTGTTTTCGAAGAAACGGTTTAGATTTTCAAAATGGTTTTTAATCAGTTGAAAAATGGTTTCTAAAAATGGTTAAATTTTCAAAATGGTTAAGTTAAATGTGAAAATGAATCAGTATTTATACCTATTTGTATGACGTGTGAAATTTGATGCAGTAAAACAAAATTCGACCTTGTTCTTTTCTAGCAAATTCTATTATTTATTTTTATTATTTTTCGATTTATTTTTATAATTTTTTATTTATAATTTTTATTGAATTATTGCTAATTCAATTTTTCGATTTAAATTTCACTTTAATGAACTTTAATTGATTTTTCCAATTTCGTCGAATTTGTTGTGTTTTCTTGTTGTATTTGTGTAGATATCGTGCGGATCTTGGTGCATTTTGTTAATATTTTAATTTATTTTTATGTTTCTTAATTTATATTTAATTCTTTTATTTCTCAGATTTTATATGGTTTACTTGATGTTTCAGTAGGTTTATTTAAATTGCGTATTATTTTTGCGTGTGTATTTCTGATCCATTTAAACATTTTAGAAGGCCGTTTACGTTCTGGCCCAACACAACTATTGAAAAAAATAATTTCAAATGATATTTTGGAATAACACAAGACTCGATACCTGAATTCGTTGTAGAATAAAAGACAAAAATAAATAAATATTTACAATCAATTTAGATATTGTTAGACTTCATGTATAAATAAATAACTTTATCATTATTTTCGCCCAAAATATCAACGGTGTACCTTCTAAGCATCAATGATTGGCTTGGTGAGAAAACGCTGATAACTGCCCATTTATTGCCTTCATATCTCAGTCCTCTGATCTTCATTATTCCCAACATAAAAAGATTATCCCATTACACTCATGACTATCAACTGTTAACAATTAAGTTGATATTAAATGAAGAGTTGACAAATCCAGTTCTCGGTGAGCTCATCTTTATCTTGAATTCTAGTAGATGGATTGGAGCCTGTTGGCTCAACATTCTCCGGTATTTTCAAAGTTAACATCAAATTTTCAAGGTCAAGTTCAATAAAAATTGATAAAAACATTGACAGTCTAATAATAATAAAAAATATAATAATAATAAAAATAATAATAATAATAATAATAATAATAATAATAATAATAATAATAATAATAATAATGTTGGGTTTTAATAGATTGAATAAAAATATTCGGTGTCACTGACTCCACGTGTTCTATAAGAAACAATTGAACGAAGACTAACCCAATGTATATTTATATTCAAAACTTTATTACATGATCTACGAATAATAAAAAACTTTAAATAAGGTAATAAAACTGCCTAATCTTACTATCCGGTAGGTCCCGCTGTGACTAATTTAGTTCTTCACTTTCTACAATAATAATCACCTTAGTTTCTTAATACTTGATTTAACTTTATTCCTCTTCTATCGATTTGTTATATTGACTCTAATTTTAACAATTTTCTCTTTAATTCTACTCTTGAATTCTTCTAACCTACCTAACACAAATGCCTATTGCTTTTGAGTTTGAGCTCGTTTATATAGTTGAAATAATCTCCTTAATCAATGGCGTTTCAACTAAATCATCGCATTTGACAATCTTTACCTCACGGCCTTTTTCATCTTTTCTCCATCGAACGAAATAATTAATTAATCTTTTTTCCGTTTTTTCGTTATTCATGCTGTCACGATAATGGTTTCTCAAAATCCACTTTGTTTACCTTTTTTTATGTTTACTTATCTTGGGTTTTCCTTAACTAATAACCGATTTTCGGTTTTTAACGTTTTCTTGGTCTTTGACCCTTTCTGAACCCTTCTGATAACTCCGTTGTTGTCAAGATCTTCCCCATTATCTTTTCTGTATCTGATTCATTTTTTCAAATTTTAATTCGATAATTTTTTGATTTGTTATGGTTTCGAATTTTCAACATTCCTGTTTAATTATATTGAAATTATAACCATTTAAAATAATTTGAAAATTAACAATCCTAACAATAACAATAATAACAATAACAATAATAACAATAACAATAATAATAATAATAATAATAATAATAATAATAATAATAATAATAATAATAAAAATAATAATAATAATAATAATAATAATAATAATAATAATAATAATAATGGTGGGTTACTGGGTTTCGACGTTTGTTTGAACTAGGTTGTGGTTGCTCTGGTAACGCCATATAAATATTTTCTTTGTTGCCACTCGGCACCCGTTGCTAATCAACGTTGGAACTGTGTTCGAGTGGATAGATCGTCCGCAAAAATTGAGCGCTATTGCTAATGCTGTAATTGCCCGAACGATCTCTGGGTTCAATGAGCTGTCGTTAGAAGACTTGTGCCCGCTTTAGACTATCCGGTCCCTTTTATGTCATAGATCCTATTGTTTGAGCATATCTCAAAACGAAACACAATCGGCATATATATATTAAAGATGTTGGGCCAGAACACAAACGGCCTTGAAAAATGTTTAAATGGATCGGTAACACACATGCAAACATAACATGCAAACATAACATGCAAATTTAAACTCAAACCTATTAAAACATCAACTAAACACTATCAAAAAGGAGAAAAAAGATAATTACATATAAAATAAATTAAAATAATAACAAAATGCAACAAGATCCGCACGATATAAATACAAACATAACATGAAAACCCAACAAATTCGACCGAACTTTGATAATGTAATAAAAATGGAAAATTTCATGAAAATGAAATTTAAATCAAAGAATTTGAATTAGAAATAATTCAATAAAAATTGTTAATAAAAAATTATCAAAATAAATTAGAAAATAATAAAAATAAAGATTAGAATACACTAGAAAATACCAAGGTCGAATTTTGTTTTACTAAATCAAAAATAACACGCGAGGTTAGGGACAGAAAATAGGTATAAATACCGATGCATTTTCACATAAAGTTTAACCATTTTTGAAACCGTTTTTCAAAACTAAATTTTGAACTCATTTTAAAAATCTATTCCAAGACTATTTTTAGGTGAGCAGAAGTTTTATTTGGAACCTCTCTCAACGTCCCATCCTCGCAACCTCGGTAGAGCTCTGCTTGGATGTTGGCGTGGGGAGAGATGATTTTGTAATTCTGTATGATGATTTTAATAAATATTTATAATGCTTAAAATCTAGCTTGTTTTTCATAAAATTAATTGTTTTATTGTCGAAATTTTTCCGGCCCACAGCCAAAGACACATCACAAGTCAGTAAAATCAACATACTATTCAGACTCGTGTAAGTGCGTGGAATATCGCCGATGATCTGTGCCCGTGAAGACCCGGCGTTCGGAACGCAGGGATTGGAACGTCAATATTATTCCGTATAGAAGAAAGGAGAAATAGGGAAGGGGTCTTTTGGCTGCTTCCTCGTTTCTCGGTTTCTTTAAATTCGACCTAAATTAACTTACACACGGCTCAAAATCACCACACCGAGTAGTCCAGTGGGCACTCATTAACTATAATATAAACATAAAATGCGCTTAAGGCTTATTAAAGGGAAGGGTTACGGGAATAAAATTAATAAGAAATCAAAGCTATGAAACGAATTAATAAATTTTATTTAAACGAAACTTTAAATAAAAACTTCTCAATTATTATAAATTCAACTACCCAACTTTACAGTAAGACCGAGAGTTTACTCAGACCCAATTTCATCAGTACAACTGCCAGAGACACCTTCCTTTATTTTTCAGCCATAAATTGAATTTGACCCCGTGTAAAACTGAATCAGCCTAAATTAATAATTAAACCAAAAATATGCACATTGATAAAATAGATTATATTATAATGCAGATTCCCTAACCCACTTGAACAGTTAACTTAACCAACCCATTTGTTTTATCCACCGTTATATCACTGTAGCACCAACGAATAAATTCACGAAATAGGCCATCCGCCATTGATATTCATTTTCCTAAAATATGACAGTTAATTTTGATGCAAATATCCAACAAGTTCTTGATTCGTAACCGATTCCCAATCATTAACTCAAACCTGACTACGATAGGCAGTAATTTAAATGACCCATTATTCCATTATTAAATAAATTAAAAACTCCAATAATGATGAACGAGAAGAATCTCATGACTTTTCTAACGCGGTGATACCTTGAGAGTTTAATTGAATTGTTAAATATTAATAAAATATAAATATGTTAAATAAATTAAAAGTCAAATAGATTTGAAGTGAATTGGAATTAACGTGGGAACACCCGCCGTGACGTCGTGAAGTTGGCGATGACACGAGTGGGTTTTCCGCCGTTGTTGTCCAAAGAGGTGAGGACTTTCGGGTTCCCGTCGTCGGGTTTCGGTGTCCATTTCGAGAGTTTGACAGTTGACGGGTTCGATAGTTCGAGCGGATATCGAAATTGTTTGTCCATCTGAGCGGCGACTGGCGTCCGACTAGCCAAGTGTCCATCGTCGTGTTGTCGGGGTGACCGTGGTGCCGCGGGAGACAAAGTTATCGGTTTATTATCATTTAATTCTGAGAAAAGATTTGTCACAATAAAGTTCCACTCCTCGAAATTTCTCTGGCTTTACAGATTTTCATCGATTATCTGATCCGGCTTTGCGCTAAAAGTCTTATTCGAGGGTTTGACATAAAGAGCAGATTGACTTATATTTGAAATAAAGTCATAATTGCTTCAGAGGAGACAATTTGGAATTTGAGAAGATCCATCAATCTTTTACAACTCGATTGCTGAAAATCGAAATGTTTCTAAAGCGGATCTAATTGGCTCGAAAGAGCATCATTTGAAATAGTTTGTTTTTCATTTCATTTTTAAACATAATATTTTTAAAACAAAATAAAACTTTTCTATTGTTTTATTTTGAATTTAAAATTTCTCATAATAAAATTTTAATTGAATATTATAAAAATAATTTTTAATGAAATTAAAAATCAATTTATTGGTTTTTTAGAACGCCAGTGACATGATGATGCCATTTTCTTGAAGAATTTGCGATGTTACTCATTGCGCATGCTTTTACCAGACCAGCGACTTTTTCAAAAGGAACTCCCATCTTACCAAGTAGATCATAAGATGCTGGTGGAACAGATCCCATAGAACCGATTATGCAAGTAGAGATTTCAACAGTAAAGCTAGATTTGGTAGCCTGTATTTGTTTTTTTAAAGAATCATATTTTGCCAAATTTTCCTTATTTAGTTTCAAACGTGACCAAAGAATCAAAAGGACATTTAATATCAACCATAAGAATTGTCTTTTTCTCATTATTAGTTATGATCAAGTCGACTCATTCTTTAGAGTTTGATACCAAGGACCAAGTGTGGTCTACAACAACAATCAGTGAAGGACTTTTCAAATGATTTACTATTTGTTGAAGGCAATCGTTGTGACGATTAAGTGCAAGAGTAAGATGAACCTTGCAATTTTGCAAAACATGTGGCAAAATTTCATCTTGGTTATGGCAACGCCTACACAATCTATTCTCACCTTTTATATAGGGTTTTGCAAAATTAGCCAATGAGTTTGTTCGGGCACGATGAATAAATTTCAAATGATCCTCTCGTAATTCTCCTTTAAATATTGCTCTATTAATATTAGGGGACAGATAAAATGTTGATGAATTACTAATGTTACTGGTTTTCCATTTAGTAAAATATGAATCATAAAGAGCAAGATGAAGAACTTTCGAAACCAAACGACGATCGAACTCAGTCAATATTATTGTTCCTTTCAAAGATGTTGTCAGGCGAAGAATCGGCTTATCATCCAACACTTCAAAGGATATTGTAATATTATGGGTTTTTTCAAAAAATCGAATCTCTGTTCTAGGTCGAAAGAAACGAGTATTTTTCCCAGAGTGCTTTTGAATAATATCAGCTTTATTAATTCAATTGAAACTGTCTTGGAGTGATGGGTTATTATTCCCAAGCCTAGGTCCAGTGAAAAATTTTAAAGAATCTATATTAATACGTTTTGTAAATTCACAATTAGCAGTAAAAAGTCTAAAAAAGTGGCTTATAGTTTGCGTGTGATATTCATTTAAAAGATCAGTGCAAGATGCGCCTCCATTTTTAATCGAGTTATAAAAGTAACTGATTTCAGAATTGTTAGGTAAACTCATCATTTTTCTCAAATGACTACGAAGTTTTGTAGTATTATTACAAACATTTGGAGAAAGAGCACTAATTTTAATTTCTCTCGTTCTGAATGGGAAGGTTAGGCGAGAGTGAAGGAAGGTCTTATAAGCTTTCAACTTTTGCCAACCGCACAAATCGGAATCCGCTAGCTTTTTGCATTACTGACAACCTTATTCAAGATTTCATAAGGACTTTGGTGAGGTTGCTCACCTATTGGAACTCCAAGATATTGATAAAATTCTTTACTCAATAATTTCTTTATTTTATATTATTAATTGAAATTTCACTAATCGTGTCGACATTTGGCAGT
This sequence comes from Schmidtea mediterranea, assembly GCA_022537955.1. Lineage (NCBI taxonomy): Eukaryota > Metazoa > Platyhelminthes > Tricladida > Dugesiidae > Schmidtea > Schmidtea mediterranea. The sequence continues at coordinate 168,269,578 of CM039679.1, read as the reverse complement.
TGAATATATGAACACTTTTCAGGTCGATATTCAAATCCAATTTCACGAGCTACATCAAAAGCAATGTTTAAGATATTTTACAAATCATGAGTATTATTAGCAATAAAAGCGATATCATCAGCATAAGCAAGAACTTGGATTGAAAATTCACCAATTTTGAAAGGTTTTACTTTAGAAAGAGTAACAGCTTGAAAGACAGGATTTATTGCAATGGCAAACAATATCATTGAAAGAGGGCATCCTTGTTTGACGCCCTGCTTTATAGGAATATTCGGTGTAACAATTGGACCACATGCATAGTATGAGGTAGTTTCAGTGTATAGAAGTTTCAAAGTGTTTGTGAATTTTTCACCAACTCCAATGTGTCGTTAAATCTTCCACATGTAATCATGTGGTACACTGCCAAAAGTGTCTTTGATGTCAAGAAATGCAATTATGATAGGTGTATCTTTACTATATTTCGAGTGCTCAAGACAAGATGAAAGTACAGAATTGTGTTCTACACAACCATCATGCACAGAACCCCCTTTTTGCCCGATATGAAGTAGATTGTTTTTTAATTGTTAATTATATTATTACATAAAAAATTATAAAATAATCATAAAACATAATAAATTAACATTAAACTCCTCTTAAAATAAATATTCAATCCTAAATTATTTAGCTTACTGGCTATTTTGTTAGTAGGGTATTGCATAATAATTCTATCAAAATAATCATAAAACTTTAATAATTTTCATGAAAATTTAAGTTTACAACAATTATAGTATATTGATAGTTTATTTAATTAAAAATAAGTCACTCAAAACTTAAATTTGAACACTGGATTTACAAAATTCAATATTTTAAGAAAATAATTCATAAAGTTTAAAATTTCAACTTAACTAAATGAAAAAAAATTAAATTATACAAAATTACTTTACCAATTTCGATAAAACTTGAAATTTACAGCAAATAAAATATACAGATTTATATTCTATTAAAAATTTTAATTTTGAAAATAAAAAAAAATTCGCCCACGATAAGATTTGAACCCCTGACTCAACGAATTATTACCGACACCAGACTGTTACAAGTCTCATTTTATTACCCACATTTCTAATAATAAAAATAATAATAATAATAATAATAATAATAATAATAATAATAATAATAATAATAATAATTACAAAATAATAGAATAAAAAGACAAACACATTATAAGACAACATTTATTTAAATAAAAGCTTCAATATCTTCGACATCAGTGGCAATGATACCTAAATAATGTTCGAATGCAAAACTTTTGTTTTTACCTACCCATTGACGTTTATCATCGTTGTACTTAAAGCAATTTTACAATTTTTAAAAGTAAAAAACTGATGATTTCTCGTCCCTATTCTCGTTTGAGGAACAGAAAAATTTGTATCGTTTCTATAACAATCAAGATAAGAAAGATGCTTTATTTCAGTTCCTTCCAAAGTAATTCCCTTTGTTTTAATACTTTCAGTTTCACCTAAAAGACTATAGCATTTTGGTCGTAAGAAAACCCATTCCTTATATACAAGTCCCTTACTCTCATCTTTGAATTTACCTATTACTGAGTCAATTTTTCTTGAATGCAAAGGATGACCAATATCATAATTCGAAGTGTCCAAAAGATTATCCAAAACCATTGCAGGTAAAAGAGTACTTAAATTACAAATTCATTCAAGTTCATCCGACTCTATAAATTATTAGCAATACCATCAACTAAATTCGTTGTAACAATTATTTTAGATTTAGTGTTTTTAGGAAAATAAGTCACTTGGTTTACAAATGAAAGTCACTGGACTCACTAAATAAATTGATAAAGAATAATCGATTCATGAGTTTTATATCAATATTTTTAAAAATTCACACATACTAGATTAATTTATGCTAATAATAATGCTATTGATAATAATTTAACTTTCACAACAATAAAAAAGACAAACAATTTTTCACACGTAAATTTTTTACAAACACGTATTTGATGAACATTGTCCATAACAGTCAAGTAGATACTAATAACATCTAAATAAACTTTTGTTTTTAATAATAGCTTTGAAAATATCTAAATACTAATTAAATGATGATATCAAAACGTGTAAAATTAGATATACATTAAAGCTTTATGTAACCAAAAATTGATATGTGATACCTAATAAATATTTCAATAATTTATGATTCAAACTAGGTATATTATAATACTTTTCGATAAATTTATGAATAAACTATTACAGGATTTGTTATAAAGTTATTTAAAAAGGTTAAGAATTTTAACCCTATGTAAAGAAATAGGTAATAAATTTAACCCTGAATAATTAAAGAAGTAACAATTTTAACCCAAAGTAATGAAATATTTAATAATTTTAACCCTAAATGATGAAAGAGGTAATAATTTTAACCCTATGTGATTAAAAGTTATAATCTTATGTATACCAATAATTACTAAATACCAAGTATATTATAACACATGTCTTTAATAAAGAGTAGTTGCTTAATTGGTAAAAACCATATATTTAAAAATCTTTGACAATTTTTAAGTACCTGTTAAAAATGGTTTGAAAATATGAATAAATATTTTAATTTAAGAATATTAAATTGAAAATCTCTATTGAAATTAGATTAAAAAGTTTATAAATTTGTTAATCGTCGATGTAAATAAATTCGTAAAATTATTGATTGATTAAATGCAATTGTTAATTAGAAATATTAATTGGAATATCATTGATTGAAATTATTTTTCAATAGAAAGTTATTCTTGAAATAACATAAAAATCATATTTCAATAACTTTTCTTGAAATTAATTTTGAAAAAGTAGAAACCAAATACTTGATTTTGATTGACTGTTACTATTGCTATTGACAGTGACACTATTTTTGGATAAATTTAATCGCTAAACTCATGTTAAAAATACTAATAAATGTATCAATATATTAAAATTATTACAGTTTTCTTGAAAATAATTTGAAAACGTATAAACTATTTTTCAATAAAACTATTATTAAACTAAAAATAGATGAAAAGTTGAATAGATTTATCGATATATTTATTGTAATTTTTCTTGAAAATAATTTGAAAACGTACAAACCATATTGTATTTTTCAATAAACTTATTATTTAACTAAAACCGGTTGTTGAAAATACTGATAAATTTATCAATTAAAATAATTACAGTTTTCATAAAAATAATAATTTAAAAATGAAATTATAGAATACTTGATTTTAATTGGTTAATTCTATTTATTACCAATGACAACGACTCAAATTAATTCAAATTCAAATTTAAATGTTCTAAAACAGTACTTTATCACTTCATATTATTTTCTAAATATTATTGGTATCGCATTGATTAGTTGATAGGAAATCATACTATTCAATCGAACATAATTTCATTAATCTTTTTAAATAAATCAACAAAACAGAAGTCTTTTAAAATTATTATGATGTTGAACTTGTTGCTAGTCACCAATAAATAAACTTATTTTATTTAAAATTTATCCTAATCTAATTATATGCATTGTAAAACGCTACAATTACCATAATTCATTACTCTAAAGTTTCCTTATAAAGAATACTTCAACAATGTTTCCAAATCTTTACATATAAAAGTTGTAATTATAACGATTCAGGCAAAATCAAATAGATCGACTAGAAAAATTTCATGTACAACAAATATTTTGGTTAAATTGACTATCAAATGTCGTAATTTATGGTTACCTTACAATAAGAATTTGCCTCTATAAAAATATACTAGTTATCCATATTAAAAGTTTAACAATTTATTGAACAACACATACTTTTCTTCAATACAAAATGAATTTAACAGAATAAGAAAAACAATATTTGTTAGCATATTGATAAAAATTAATATACTTTAATGTCCAAATGAATATCCAACCACCTTAAAATCGTCGATAAAATTTTAATGAATTTCTATCACAGTAGCAATAAACTTTCAAAATACCACAAATCCTCGACAAAAAAGGATACATCTACTCAATCCTTGAATTCATCGTCGATTCACCTAAAAACTATAATTACTATCATGTTACCAGTAAAGATTGCATTAATAAGCTTAAATTTACTGACAATAATTCCACATAAAGCTAAATTATTGATTTCTCTACAGATACTTTACATTGGATTTAACCCCTAAAGTTATAGTGACTGTAATTTAATGAATTACCACATTGAAATTTGTTTACATAAATCCTACAATAGCTAGATTTATTAAAATGCAGTAAGAATCTTTAATGAATTTCTCTTACATGCAATAGTAATACTCTGATTGATGAGCGCTAATATCCCAACCAATATTTGATTAAGACTCCTTAATTGTGACCAATTATTAAACTTTTCACCTTTATTTGGTAAATAACTGATCATTTCATGTAAATCTTTACATTTATCTGTACATATTTGATATTTAACCATAATATCCTCCTTAAAATTGATATATTATTGATCATTTCGTGTAAAACTCTACATTTATCTGTACATACTCAATATTTAGCCATAATTTATCCCTTAAAATTGATATATTACTGATCATTTTCATTAAAACCCTATATTTATCGGCACAAACTCAATATTTAGCTAAAATATCTCACTTTAAAATTGATATATTACTGATAATTTTCATGTAAAATCTAACATAAAATGATTATTTCTACTCAATATTTACCTTTGATTAATTTCTTTTAACATTGTATAATATGAAATTACTCATACTGATATCTAAATTATTATTAAGTCATAATTAATCGATTAAATTTCTCACTCAATATTTCCCCTATTAATTTACTACATCTAAACTCGATATTTCAACTTGTAAAGCTTACTAGAATTGATCAAAATCCCAATCCATAGTGATAAATCTAATCTTTCCATTATATCTAACACTCTGAAATATTCATACGTTGTAATACTCTCTCTAAAATTGATAAAGTTTTATTAAAAATTTACATCAAATTCTCAATAAATTCTTTAGTAATATCAATTGACATTCGATTAGATATAAAATTCATGAAAACTATATCGAGAATCCTAAATTTAAACTAAAATATTTAACAGGCTCTATATTATACTAAGTAGACATACATGATAAATTAATATACTAGCCATTATTCAATAGCTTATTACAAGTTTTAGTCTAATTAAACACAATTTCCATATAGATAAAAGACAAATAAATAGATCCATTTAACGATGTATGCGATAAAAAATATTTAATCGAATATAAAAAGTTGATAACTAACTCTTAAATAACCAAAGACATAGTATTTTCAAATTGAATACTAAAATTAATTAATTCTGAAATATAATTTCTTAAGTTTTAATGATCCAAAAGTGTGGTTTACCGACGATGACATTGACCAATACCTTGAACGGCATATCAGTAATCCTACATTTGCACATTTACCGTGCTTTATTATTAGTATTCTATCTTAAGACATTAAAGAAAATATTATCTCAATTCCAGATGCAGTATTTAAAGCTGAGGTTATTGTTTGTCCGCTAAATATAAACAATGCCCATTGGATCTTATTTTTTTACAGCAAATCGTTGCTTGAGTCATATTTTATTGACCCAATATTTGAAAATGGAAATCTGTTTAAAAATAAACAAGCTACTCTTAAGATTAACATTGCTTTAAATAAGATTTTCAAACTTCAAGTGGCTTCATCTTGTCACCCTTTCCAAAATCTTATATATCAAGAGAATAGTTTTGATTGCGGTCCTTTTATTTGTACTTATGCAATTCTTATAAGTCAAGGTTTGGACACTTTTCCTAACAATTTTATTGATGGGATAAGACGAGAGGTGCATGATTTTCAAATTTTTGGCTCAAACAAAGTATCCCAAGTTATCGGTGGGGGCCTTCATAAAAATAATCTGATGGGAATCAATTTTAAAAAAGTAATTGCGCTTACTCTTGAAAAACAAAAACAAAACATCAATAACAGTATTAATATTAAACCAAAATTTCAAAAGTCATGTGTGTCATTCCTCTTAAGTAAATGGTTTAAAAGCAATACTAATATATTTGTTCTTTCCCCGGATCTAACTATCAATTTAATAGCCCAAAATAATAATTATATCATTGAGAACGTCAACTTTCGGCAGTTCAAAGACGTTCAACATGTCATTAGCAAAATTCCCAATAAAAATTATTGATGTTTACTTCTCTATTCGACCTGTCGCATGACTTGCAATATTTTAGATTTTTGAAAGACTGATATTTCTGATAGACTAACCGAAATAGAAGGAAACTTTACGAATTATTTAAACAGTTTTTTCTTGAGTAGGAAAATAAAATTTCAAATAAATCATGGTATTCTCCACCGCTGCTTCATTTCAAATGATCCAACTTTTCATGCCACTGCTTTCGTTGTGTTTTTGGAAAAATTGATTTTAGATCGGGATTTTCAACATGATAAAATATATAAGCTACTTGATGATATCAACACTAAAGAGTGTGTTGAAATTTCATTAAATTTAAATCTAATAAATGGAAAAATTACCGACAACATTTTATTAAAATATTTTAATAATTTAAGTTTATAATTTACTATTATTATATTTATTATTATAATATAACTAATATATAATAAAAACAAAGTCATATACAACAAAAACTTTTATTAAAAAGAAATAATTCGACTATAATAATATTGTCGAAGATCTTTATTCAAAGCCCATTCCACATACTTCCGATATTGGGCAGCGTAGCAATGACATCCATCACCACATGGATATTCAGGTTCCATATCTTTTAACATTATTTTTGCTTGACGCCCCATAGGAACTCATCGATTACGGAAAACATCCATATAGATGTATAATTTAGGACCAAGTCTGGAATTATTGATGTTGGCTTATCCTTCAATATTTCATGTATATCTGGATAATAGAAGTCCAGACGTTCTTTGATAAATTTAAAATAATTATCTACAAAACAAGTAAAAAATAAAAATAATAATAATAAATTACCATAATGTTCAATTTCGTTTATTGATTGAACTGTGCTCGGTACAATAACATCCATTATAATGATAAAAAATTGAAATAACAATTACTTTTATACTAATTTAAACCAATGAGAAGTTAAACACACACACAAACCTTTAGTTATAAACAATAAACATTAATTTATATAAATTTGAAAATGAGTAAAGAAATTTTGATAATAATATTAGTTTTTAGTGTTTTTAATATGGCTACTTCAATTGTTGTAATCGTTCAAGGTAAAAATTCAACAAGATGCGCATTTCCTGATGCGGATATTTTTATATGATAGATAGGCCTAGATATTTGAAAAATCCAGTCAAAAGATTATCCGAAAGAATGTGTAATTTAGAAATCCGATTTGAACATACATATGAGACTTTAAAAAGAGCTATAAACGAATTATATGATGATATTATATATCTAAATAAGACCATTGGTATTATCCAAAATGAATTAAGAAAATCAATATTAGAATTGAAAGAAAATCGTAAACTTAATGAAAAAATGATGAATCAAGTTCAATATAGTATAAAATTTTATTCTAATAAAACAACTGATCAGTTCAATCGTATAATGAAAGAAGTTCAACACACGGTTAACAGTGGCAACAAATCATCATTGTCATTTCCATTATATATTTTTACATATTTTCTTAACATGGCAACTTAAATGCAATGTTCATGCATGATTCTGATTGGTTCAATATAGTATAAATAATCTTACACTTCCAAATATTTTTATAAAATGCCAGAAGCTAAATTTTTTATAAATTTGTTGAATGAGCTGGTTGCTAATAATGGAGAAGAAGATGATATCATTAAAAACATAAAATTCATAGTCAACCGTACCGAAAAAATAGTAGAAGACATCCCATTTGATTATGAAAAAATTCTCAATTTGGCGACATTAGAGAGAAAGAAAAATTCATTCCAATCAATATTTAGTTATGTGTTCGATGAAAATAATAAATGGATGCGAATAATAGTAGGATTAATGCATATGAAACATATGATATTAAAATCCGAATCCGACTATGAAAATTATTTCCAATGGTCTATAGAGGTATATTACTTTATATTGTTATTAATTTATCAGTATTTAGGTAATAGAAACAAAAATTGATCTATGGGTAGAAGCAAACGGTGGATGGATAGCAATTATTCAAGTTGCCGCAGAACCCAAACGTTCAGAAATTTATATTGCAAATTGCAAATTTTTATTAAAACTATGAACTGGAGCATCGGTTTTATATATATGTAATAAAGTTTATCATAAATTTTAATAAATATTTCTTTGTTATTATTAATAAAAAACTACATTTTTAAAGATTTATTGATTATTACATGTACATGCTTCATCACCACAATATTCTATCATAATATTTTCTATAACAAAGTATGTATGACTCATCAAAGTTTCTCAAGGTCATTCAAAAGTAGGTCAAGGTCATATTATTTTTTAAAGTTTTAAATTTAAAATTACTACTTATAAAAATAAGTATTGTTTATATTATTAATATTTTTTAATTTTAATTTTTATTCTATTACTTATTTTTATAAGTAATGTTTTAACTATTAATATTTTTCATTATTATTATTAATGTAAAATAAAGACAACTACATAAAACTTTTATTATTATTATTATTAATGTTATTATTATTATTATTATTATTATTATTATTACTTATTATTATTATTACTTATTATTATTATTATTATTTTTTATTATTATTTTTATTATTATTATAATTATTATTATTATTATTATTACTTATTATTATTATTATCACTACTTATAATAAAAACAAAGAATTATTAAAACAAATATAAAAAATCAAGTCATTTCAAGTTATATTTCGCGTTTCTTCACCCTTGGACTTCGGCATGAAAAATATAATATAATATTAATTATAATAATAATAATAATAATAATAATAATAATAATAACAATATTATAAAAATTAAAAAGTTAACAAAGTTTTCCAAATAAATAAATTAAAAAATTAACAAAAAACTGCTTTTTATAAATATTTACTTAATTTAATTCAATCAGACAACAACACTTCGTCAATATCAATGTTCTCATTGTTAAAATTGGGACATAAACCACCGAAAGCTGCCCATCATCATCTTCACTGAATTCTGTTGAGTCATCAAAACTGGGGTTCGAACCACCAAAAAGCGACTCATCCAATAAATCCTGTCTATTAACTATTACTTGGTAAATATCTATGGCAGAAACCCAAAAATAATTCCCAAATGCGATACTAGTATTTTTCCCCACCCATAATCGCTTATCATCGTTATTACTCAAAGCGATTTTACTATTTCTAAATGTATACAGCTGGTGGTTCCGCGTCCTATCCTACTTTGAGGCACTGTGAATACTACGTTCTTATTGTAGCAATCGAAATACGACTGATGTTTGATGTCAGTCCCCAACAACTTCACCCATTTAGCCCTCATTGTGTCGGATTTACCTAATAAACTATAGCACTTGGGTCTTAAGAAAACTCACTCCTTGTACCCGAGACCTTTACTTTCGTCTTTAAATTTCCCTATCACTGTATCTAGTTTCCTCGAGTATAAGGGATGTACCGGGTTGTAATTTGAGGCATCTAAAAGGTTGTCTCTTATCATTTCCGGCAAAAGAATGTCAAGCTTACAGTGCTTAACCTCAAGGAAAAACGAATCAGTGTCACCGGGAACGATATTAATATCACAGTCGAATTCGGATCTATATTTTGCTAATTCATTATATTGTAATTGGTACATCCGCAGCTTAGACAAGTCTAGCACTGATTGGCTGATGTAGCTAGGCCTGTCTAAACATATAGAGTTTTTGTTCAGATGAGCAGCAATCAAATCATCTACTATTTTAATGGATGTTTGAAAGTCGGTTTTGAGGCATATACAATCATCTTTTCAGCTAAATTGCATAGCCTCAAATTCATCCATTTTTTCAAATTTTCAACGGAATTCCCATATAGACTATTATTAAATAATTTGTACCCAATTCTATATACAGCTTGAGAAGTCTCCAGTAAAGAACATGGTTCTTCTTACTGTAATGCGTGAGCATTAATTTCTCAACTTTTGAATTGGGCGGACACATGTTTTCCGGAGCAAGCGGAAAGTCATTCAAATACTGATGCACACGCTCAGGGATATTGATGTCAACTTGCATTGTATAACCATACGGAAGGAATTCAATATTCGCATTCACACATTCACTCAGCACATCATTCAGATTATCATGCACCCAAACAAAATCACCATACGGAAGGTTTTGGCTAAGTGCCCAATCATATAAATTATTAATATCAATATACAAGAGTTCTGTATCTTCAGAACTTGCAACATAATGTTTGTTAACAAATATTAACCCACTCCGTATTCCACCCTCATAAAAATTAAACATTTCCATGTCCTGCAGAAGTTCTATGGGTTCCTTTAATGTCATGAGAGCGGACGCTTATGACATACCAGGAATTCCATAAAAATTCAGAGGTTCTAAACCATTGTAAGCAATGGCCTTTGCGCGAAATTGCTGAAAATAGTCTGCAAGAAGGAATACGTCTAGTTTTAGGTAAGTTAACATATAGTCTAACTTTGTAGTGCAATTTTGCTGTGTCCAAATTAGTTGGGCGGTAGCGTATTCATCATCAGATACAGAATCCCATTTTGGAGGTAGTTCGTAAGTCGATTCAAGTTACTCTAGTGATATTGCAAAATCATAAGGAAAGATACCCTTTGCCTTAACAATAAGACCATCAAAAGCAGAACAAGTTAGAGGTAGATCAGTTAGAGTTTTCACAGCCCTGGCTAAAGAGCAATTTACAAGTTGCATAATATTTATTAATCTAACAGCCAATTTCTTTATATTTACAATTAGCGAGATGAATTTCTCAGTTGTTGTAGGAATGATATTTAATTTCCAAGATGGAAATTCATTCAAACCATACTTTAAAATGTGATGAAGGTCATACTCTCTCAAATTATGAAAGACAATGGGTAACTGTTTACTTATTTTCCTATTAATATTACAGTTACGACAGACAGCACCAAGATACTGACCTGTAAAATGGTCCTTAACCTTATTTCTAATAAGATTTTTACAAAGATAGCAAGTTCTACATGCGATGAACTGCTGTTTCTCATTAGAAGTAAGATTATTCATAGGTTTTTTACCATGATTTTCATAATATGGTAGGACAATTGTGACAGCAATTTCCTCTACTTTCTTTAAAAATTCCAAAACACATTCCAAGCCTATAAAATTGAAATATTGAGTTGTGTTTGTATAATTATTGATTAATAATAAGCCTGCTGATATCGGCATGTGTATTTGGTGATGTTTTATATCTTTAGGCAAAACAGCCTCAAAATCCGCATAAATTACGAATGGCGGGGTAATCATTTTAGAGTAGTTTTTAAATATCAAGTTTTTATTTTCAGGGAGCGTGTATAGGGTTGTTCCTATTTGATTTTTAGCGCACAAATCAACATGTGCCTTAAAGGTTTTATCTTAACAAAACCGTTTAAACAATGGGGACACCATTTTACGCGAATTCTGGTGTTACATTCACTACTAGAATGACAATTCATTAGTTTATTCAAATTAAAAATGGCGGTATAATGATAATTATCACCGCCCTGTAATAATAAAAGATTAATTGGGTTACCGCCTATAACCTTTGTTCGATGAATTAAGACAAGGTGATGATGGTGAGGTACGTAATCAATATCATTCAATTGTTTAGAAAGGGTGGTGTTATATTCAAAAACATTGATTGCCAAATTTAACTCGCTATTGTTTCTCTCAAATTTCGTAATGCTACAGAGTCTCATTGGAAAATCAGTAATTGGATCGAATTTTAATTCATCCATAAAAGTAGTGTAAGAAGAAACACGCTCTCTATGCATTAAAACTTTATCACACTTTAAAATCGCTAAAACACTATATATAAAACACGAATGATCTGTGTTTTTAACATTTACAATAGCCTTTTTACCTACTAGAGATTCAGGTGTAGGGATAAAACTATGTCCAGTTAATCAACTTATCGGATAATATGTGGTTACAATAAAATCGATTTCACGAATCTTAACTACGCGCCACCCACTTCCCAAATATGTGAATTTTTCGATTTTTTCATTTAATCGACTCACCCCATCAGCAAAAAAACTATCGGAGAAGACACTCGCGCTATTAGAAAAGAAATTATCTTTTATTTCCCCATCTTTTTCGAATTGAATGAGAGCTGTAAACTGGACTTTTACAGATCCCATTTTCTTTATTTCAATTTTTAATTTACTTATAAGTTTATCTGTTAAGGCGATTTGATTAAGGTTTTGATTTTCTAAATCAAATCGAATATTTTTACGGGAACCCCTTAAGTAAACCTCTATTTCAGGTTTATCGTTTACATTTATTTCATTATTTACCGAATCCCCTATTTGATTATTTTCAGATTCGTCATCACTAATAACAATAGTTTCAATTTTTTTAATTTTAGCAGGGATACACGGCACGATTTTATCAACAGGTCTTTTTGATTTTTTATTATTTGTTTTATTATTTGTGTTTTTAGTAACATTTGTATTATTATTTGTGTTATTATTATTATTATTATTATTATTATTATTATTATTAACATTTTTCTCATTAATCATTTGAAATAATGTCTTTTTATTAATTGAAAATTGATTTAAATGGGTAGAGTGTTCTTTATAAAAAAAGATATTCAATATCATGGGCGGTATCGCATTTAGGGCAAATAAAAAAGTCGGTGTCATAGAATCTATGACCGTAGTAACGTTGCATAGTCTTATGGCATTTTGAGTTATGTACAATTGCATATTGGCAATAGTTTTTATATAATCGACCTGAAGAATATGTAAATTATTATCAAATGTTTATTATTATTTAAATCATATATGAATCAAATAATAATATATAAATAATAATAATTATTAACTATGTCAATATTTTAATAAAAATTAATATTTCAATTTATAAAGCATATCATAAAAATAATTCAATAAATCAGATATTTCAAGTCGATAGATTTCGTAAAATAATTCAATTTATAAAAATAATTCAGATATTTCAATTCGATAGATTTCTTTAAATAATTCAATTCATAAAAATAAATCAGATATTTCAAATCATAAAAATAATTCAATAAAATCAGATATAAGTAATATTTTTATTCTTATTATAAATAAATGATATTTAAAGTATTATATTAATTATATTATAATACTTTACATATCTTAAAGTAGTCATTAAAAATATTTAAAAAATAATGAAAATCTTACATTTTTTATAAGATATCTCGTCAGGTTCATCCACCAGCATATCTTCCCCAGAAACGGGGGCATCCACAGAAATGTGGGCATCAGTCCCAGAAATGTAGGTATCAGTCTCAGAAATGTAGGTGTCATCCACAGAAATGTGGGCATCATCCAAATCTACTGTATTATCTAAAACGTTTTTTATTATATTTAAAAATAAAATTTTCATTTTCTAAAATAATTGTTAAATAAATCAAAATTAATTTAAAATTTACCTATATCATCATCGATAATGATAACTTCATTTGCAGCATCTTATTGATCTTGCAATTTGTTTATCGAAAACCAATCTAAAATAATAATAATAAAAAATAAAAAAATAAATTTACCTGTCTCATTCATCAAAAGAGCTCTTAAAATATTATTTTCTCCTGCCTTATTTGAATTTTTGAATTAATTGTAACAAATTTGGAAATTGTCAATGTTTATAAAGAGAACAATATTTTCAGGATTTAGCCAATGACATTTTAGCAACACACACATATAGGTGAGAGATTTTTACACATGCAGCCTATATTGTGTAGGTATGTTTTCTTTGTAAATCACATACAAACAAAAGTATGTATTTTCTTTGTAAATTACACACAGTATTGAGTGTGTATGCATGTGTTCCTTGTTACTAATCACGAACACATCAAAATAACTGTATAATATATTAATGAGGTGGAAGATACATTTACATTTACTAAAGATTTATATATTGAAACACTTGAAGAATTACATAAATATATTTCATTCAAATGTTTACATATATTTAAAACTATTGAATTTCTTAAAGATGGATTATGTAAATTCAGTCTGAATAATAACATTTGTGAAGTTACATTTCATAAAAAATTTGGCTAATACATTGGGATTAGATAAGCAAACATATCGGGCAAGTGCTTTTGGTGTACGCAAACCAAAAATAATAAAACTTCATAGACAAATGTTCATATATACTAACATCACCGATCCTATAATTGTTGGTGATTCTTTGGTTCCTCTATTGAAATCTGTTTGGGTTGGTAAACATGACCAGGATGAAGTTGTCAATATAAATATCGATAATCCCATGTACTTACAGGTATCAACATCATGTATAAACAATATAGAAATAAATATTCGTGATGATAGTGGTAAATTTATTGAATTTAGTAAAGATATAAAAACACATTTGACATTACATTTTCGTAAATTAGATGGCCAATAACGATATTATTAGTATGTATAGTGGTAGTCAAAGTGGTGGTGAATTACCATATTTTATTGGTAAACAGTATGGATCTGGATGGTTGAGAACAATTGGTAGATTTGTACTTCCTATTCTTAAACGCCTTGGTAGGTTTGGTATGAATACCGCTAAAGATGTGATAATGAATGAGCAGAAAATATTACCATCTCTGAAATCAAATGCATTATCCGAGTTAGGGAAAGTTCTACCAAGTGTTGTAGGTATGCTTCAAAAACAAGAACCAGCACCAACTCAAAAACGTAAAAGACATCATAAACATATAAACAAACGAATGAAAGGACATGGAACTATATTTTAAAAAAGATTTGTGGTAAATCTGAATTGTGCTTATTTGATAGACCATCTCCCTAGGCAGTAATTGAAATGGGGGCTTTTGAAGATGTATTCTCGATGAATTCTATTATGGATAGTAGAACTGATATTGAATTTTATATTAATCGTTCCCAAACTGAATATCTAGATTTGAACGATACATTGCTAACTGTTCAGATCAAAGTTGTAGATAAAGATAGAAAACCGTTGGGTGAACCTAGTGATGTTATACTAAACAATTTTTTGTTTCATACACTTTTTAAAGATGCAGTACTAGGATTTAATAATATCAAGATTGAGGGTGGTAACAGTACATATATTCACAAAGCTCTAATAGAAACTATTATAAATTACGATAGCGATACTAAAAATACATGTTTAACTCCTATGGGTTATGGTAGTGATGACGATAGGAAAAAGTGGATTAAAGGCTCGAAATTATTTACCATGTGCTCATCATTACAACTCGATTTTATGGATCAACCGAAATATTTACTCCCAGGTGTTAATGTACACATTAGATTGAAAAGATCTGATTCTGCATTATCACTAACAAGTGCTACCACAACACCAATTCTTCAATTAGTTGATGCAAAATTATTGGTGAGAAGAGTTCGTGTTGAGCCTTCTGTATTAGCCGGTCATCAACTGGGGCTTAATTCTAAGCATGCAATATATCCATTGAAAACAAAGGAAATTGTTCAATTTGCAATTGCTAAAGGTTCAGCTTTTTTCTATAAGGAACAAATATTTGGAGATAGAAGAATGCCCAACTTTATATTAGTAACATTTCAAAGTGAATCTCAATATAATGAATCATACTTAACATCGAGCTCAATTTTCAAAATTTTTGGAGTAACATCGTTAACGTTTTCGAAAAATAGTGATTATAGAGAAACATATACTCAAGATTTCGATAATGATAATTATTGTGCTACATACATGCAGAGTATAGTGAGAAATATGGATTATTTGGATAAAAACCTTAATTGTGGTATAACTCCTGATGATTTTAAAAACAAATATCCATTCTTCACATTTGTTTTGGCACCCGATTTTGATTTAAATCAGAGTCAGTTACCTCAAAATGGAAATTTACGATTAGATATAAAGTTTGCTAAAGCTAAAAATGAACCAGTGCATGTTGAAATATATGGAGTATTTGAAAATGAGGTTCAAATAACTGCAAATAGAAACGTGTTGGTTTGAATGGTATAAATGTATATAAATGGTATAAATTTATGATAATTTGTCATGGAGTAAGTTTTTTCATGTATTATTAATATTATTGATGTATTTCTGTTCAGGTCTATCGAATTTGAAAACAAATACTAGGACATGAATTTTTAGGGGTTTTCCTCTTGATAAAATTCCATGTTTACGTAATAATCAAGCCATAATCGTCAATACTCAATCGTTTCATTTCGGTGGAGAACATTGGTTAGCAATATATATGAAACCTTGCAAGATATCTGTCTTTGATCCTATGGGTTTTTATTATCCGGCTTTAATGGTTTTGAAACTGCAAACAATGGGTAAACCTATTATTTATAATAAAACTATGTATCAAAAACCATGGACCTTAACATGTGATCAACATTGTTTAACCTGGTTATTAACCAAGCGATTTGATGTTTAATAAATGTATTAATGTTTTATTATTATTATTATTTGTTTAATTAATATTTAATTAATGTTAACAAAGCCAGTGCATGATAAGTGCGTGATTAGTAACAAGGAACACATGCATACACACTCAAGACTGTATGTAACTTACAAAGAAATCACATACATACTTTTGTTTGTAAATGAATTACAAAGAAAATACATACATACTTTTGTTTGTATGTGATTTACAAAGAAAAAGTGCCTACACAATATAGGCTGCATACGTAAAAATCTCTCACCTATATGTGTGTATTGTTAAAATGTGATTGGCTAAATCCTGAAAATATTATTCTCTTTATAAACATATGCAAATTCAAAATCTGTCACAATTATTTTAAATATTTCAATATGGCAGGACAAAACAATATTTTAAGAAGTCTTCTAATTTCATCCATTAGTAATTTTTATTTATTATTTATTATTTATTACTATTAAGTTTTTAGTAAATTTCGATTGGTTCGATATAACCGAAAATGATGATCTTTTGGATTTGGATGACGTTTTTGGTAAAAATTTATTTGTTTATTAAATGATTTTATTAATATTCGTTTAGATCGTGATAATAATAATGTTGAAACAATTATTAATGAAGATACTCCCACTTCAATTAATGAAGATGTTTATAAGGTTATATCTATCGGTAAGTTTAATATCTATTTATTTTCAAAATATAAAAAACATTTCAGATGATGATATGATTCCGGCAACTTACCCAATAATTATTTTGGATGATATAGTGGATAATGTCTACACTTCTATTGAGGATGATATAGTGAATAATGCTTCCACTTCTATTGATGATGACGATTCATCTCATGATGATATTGATGCGGATTTATGTTAGTAATTTATTTATTTTTAAACTTTATTTAAATATATTAATTTACATTAATTATATTTTATAAAAATTTAACGAATTTAAATAAATTTCAATTGAAGTTATATTTTTTTTGAAAATTATGAAAACTAGAAGATTTTATGAAAAGTTGATTATTGAATATTTTATGGAAATTATTTAATAGCGAAGAATTTATGAAGATTTTATGAAATCATGCAGAGCTGATTCTTAACTAGTTCTATGGAATGATTTCTGTGAATAATAAAGGGTCGTTTTTATTAAATTTTAGGTTAATATATATCTATTCTTTATTAATAATATGAAAAAATAATAATAATAGTTTACAGTGACATGCAGCTATTCACCCTATAATTTGAAAATATATATATAAAGGAAACATTTATTATTTTACAGGTCTTTATGTTATAAACTTGCAAAATAATGAATGATTCGCGAATGTTGCAAAATAATTATGCAAAACAAGTGCAAAGCCATGTCTAATACATTTGACTATATAAGAATTATCATTTATTATTATACAAGTCTTTATGTTATAGACTTGTATAATAATGAAAGATTATTTTGTGAAATATTGTAAAATAATTATATTTTATTTTTTATACAAGTTATTTAATTTATTATTATTTTATCAGGTAAATTTTACCCAAAATATTGTATGATCTCAAAGATTGAAACAATACTATGTCCATAGATTTAATTGCATCTGGTTTTTTATTTGCCCTGTATGCAAAACATCCCAGCCCAAAAATAAAAAGCAATAATAAGGATATAAAAAGGATCTGTTTCGTATCAGTAATAAAAATAATGTAAATATTATGAATATTATAAATAATAATAATATACGCCCAACAAAAATAACTAAAAATAAAAGACCTGCTGAAACAGGACATTTAAAATACCAAATAAACTTATACAAATCGAATTCATCGAAATCAGTGATGACGAATCAATTAATAATGTAGAGATTATAAATAATGTAGATATTGATATTATTTTAATAATGCAGATATTATAAATAATGCAGATATTATAAATAATGTAGATATTGATATTGTAAATAATGTAGATATTATAAATAATGTAGATATTATAAATAATGTAGATATTATAAATAATGCAGATATTATAAATAATGCAGATATTATAAATAATGTAGATATTGATATTATAAATAATGTAGATATTATAAATAATGTAGATATTATAAATAATGTAGATATTGATATTATAAATAATGTAGATATTGATATTATAAATAATGTAGATATTGATATTATAAATAATGTAGATTTTGTTAATAATACTGTTAATCAAGTTGGTGGTTCATTAGAACCTATAATACAAATTAATTTAAACGGCGCAATTAAAACAATTAAATTTGATACATCAGAGGCGCGACTGATAAAAATAATGTTAACTGAGAGAATCAGTTCTAAATTAATTAATGAGATTGGAAAGATGTGGGGTGATGTTAAAATTCAATTTTCTGTTTTAATACAGTTTGAAAAAGATGGGGAAATCCGCGATAATTATTTTTCAAACAGCGCAGAAAAATTTTCAGATTATTTTTTATCTGAAGGAGTTAATAAACTCAATGAAAAAATAGAAAAGTTCACCCATTTAGGCAGTGGATGGGAGTAATCAATATTTTAGAAATAGATTTTATACTTACCAAATTTTCCCCAATTAGTCGTTTATCAGGTCATCGATATATTCAGACTCTTTCTGCTATTGCATCTAAAAAAGCTATTATAAATGTTAAAAATACCGACGATAAATGCTTCCTTTATAGTATTCTGGCAATTCTTAAAAAAGATTTAATTTTAGAAAATCGGACTAGACCTGCAAAGTACACCGAGTTTTTAAAAGACTTAGTATATGACGAAATTACGGATTGTCCAATGAAATTAATAAATATACCCAAATTTGAAAAGAAAAATGCGAGTTTAAATTTAGCAATAAACGTCCTTTCTTATACTCCAACTGTGATAATTGACGAGGTTCCTGATAGTTATGTCTTCCATCACACTCATTTAAGTATAATTCATCGTTCAAAAATCACTGACGGAACACCTATTTATTTGCTTTTATTAGAGAAAAGTGATAGGAACCACTACACGGCGGTGAGTGATCTTAATAAATTAATGAATTATCATCTGAACCCCGATTGCCCAGTTCAAATTAGATGCAAATGGTGCCCACACTGCCTAAATGGTTTCAGGCTGGATAATGCCTTTAACAAACATGTAGCTCTATGCGCTAAAAATCAGACGGGTAGAACCCTTTACACATTAACCGATCACAAAAATTTAAAATTTGAAAATTATTCTAAAACCATCACCCCCCACCTATGTAATTTATGCCGATTTCGAGTCGGTTTTACCACCTGATGTTAGAGATCATCAAATTCATATGCCTAGTTCAGCAGGCCTTTTACTAATAAATAACTACACAAAAACACAACAATATTTTGAATTTTATGGACCTGACTGCATTTCTTTATTTCTTAAAAAAGTAGAGGAAATTGCTGTCACAATTGTCCTGTCTTATTATGATGTGGAAGGGAAAATGTTGATAAGTTTTATGTCTTTCGCTGAACAACGAGAATTTAAATAATGTCGAACTTGCTCTCTTTGCAAGAAACCGATTGTAAATCCTGCTTAAGACCATTGTCACTTTACAGGTAAATATCTTGGTGCAGCGAGCCGAAAATGTAATTTTGCGCGTAGAATATACAAGTTGCTTCCGATAGTTTTTCATAATTTAAAAGGTTACGATCTGCATCATATTTTAAAACATGGTCTTAACGGTTTTCCTTCTTGGAATTTATATATTATCCCTACCTCGACTGAAAAAATTATTTCTTTAATTGTACATAAAAAAAATTTGGCTGTTAGATTTATGGATAGTATGCTATTTGAAAATTGTTCTTTATCTAAGGCTGTAAAAACACTTACTACACTACCTCTTACTACCTCTGCCTTTCCTGGTTCAATTATAGATTCTGTGGGGTTATTGGTTGTTATTGTCAGTGTCCTTGACCCCATATGAAAATGATTATCTTGCCCCCAATGGTTACCCGTTGCCAAGCAACGTTGGTGATGTAACCACTGGTTATAGGATCGCCAAAGGTGAGCGCCATATAGGAACTGCTAAGGCCCGATCCTATAGTGGGTTCAACGCACCACCGATAAAAGGTATATGTACGATTTTCTATTCCTGGTCCTTCCATTTGTAAATGTGATCAATAATTCCTCTCTCTCTGATTGAAGGTTGAATATCATGCATGACTTATTGAGCCATAATTAATAAGTTTAACGAAACGCACAGGTAATTCAACAAAACATTTATTTCACATAATATTTCTCAGTTCGACTGTTCAGAAGATCTCAGGGCGCGTCGCTTCACCCGCTCGAATTTTTCAGGGTGGCGTTGTGGTGGTTTTACTGCCGGTTTGGTCGCATTTGTCGAATCTCGATACGCCAGTTGAGACGGTGCGAAGACTAAGGGGTATGTGACGGCTTGGCCCTCTTGATAGGCTGCAAGCGCCACCTCTAGCCCGCGAATTTGCGTTTTCAGGGCTTGTGTCAACCTTTTCTCCTCAGCCCATCCACGTTGGGCGGCGGTCACTCGTTGACATAGAACCTTTGCCTTTGCCAATTCTATCCACGTCGATTGGATTTGATGGAATTCGCCGGTCATCTCCAACATCTGACGATGAAGGTCCTTGTTTTCTTTTCGTGCGTCTTTCAGTGTATTATTCAGGGCTATGCTAGGGTCCATCTCTGCAAAAGGAAAAACTACATAGATCACGAATGTTTTAGTTCATATAATGAATAAGAATTGTAATGAATATAAATATAATCAAAAGTTTTGAGGCGTATTAATCTAGAGTCTTAAAAGGAGTTTTATTATGGCAAATATTTTATAATGATTATAGATATACGAAGTCAAATAAACTAATATTAATGTATTTAGATTAACCACAAGTTGAATCAATATAGTTTCCAATCAAATGTGATGTGAAGTGGAGGGCCGGTCCCTGGGGTCCTGTCGTGACGACCATTGCGTATAGGTATGGTCCCACTCCGGTCTTTGGGCTCCATTTCTCGTCTGCTTTTCTCCCGAAAGAATCTTCTTTGGCACCGACACTGTCATTGGCGGAATTGGCTGATTCATGTGTGGATCATCGAGCTCGAATGAGATGCCATACGCCGGGGCATACCAATCCGTGCTCGGGATCAAGCCAGCTGCGATATCTTTGTTTATTTGTTTGAGATGTTGGCGGGCCCGATTTACCTCTCTGTTGGTTTTCCGTTGGTGAGCTTCGTGTCGGGCCAGGATATCTTCTGCCCGTCCTCGAAGTTCCCGAGCCGGATTTCGCACGGGCTCCCGTTTGATAGCAATATATGGCCGTTCGGCGTCCTCCATGTCATCCTGTCTCTCGAATCTGGCCGTTCGTACCCGGGAGATAGAATACCCCTCCATCCAAAAACCTGTGAATACAAATTTATCAAATCGCTTAATAAACTGAATCGTTCATATGGTTTTAACAGGTAAACAGATAATTTGTTTGTAGCAGTTATAGTGACCTGATATCCATTATCAAGACAAATTAATTAGATTGTTGTATAAATCGTTCGCGTAGAGGTATTAGACCATGCATCAACCTATAGGTGAATTAAGTTTTCGTAAAGGGTCTTATCAAGTCAGTAGTCGAGGAGGTGGTTATGACGGGGAACTTGCATGCGTGCTAGTTTGTAAATTCGTTAGGGTAGTTCCTGATTTCATCTCGTGAGGCCCGAAACGCGATTCATAAGTTAACTGTTCGATTGCGTTGGCGAAACTTAGTTGTTTTACTGGCAAGTTCAGTAGGGTAACATTTTGTTTTTATTGTTCCACGGAATTCTTTAGACATAGGACAGAAGTTCGACGTCCTTCGCTTACACCTGGCATGTGGTGGAGTCGACTGTTGATCTAATGTTTTTCTGACAAGCGTTTGAGTACCGGTCATGTGGTTAGACGTAGTGCTGGTTTTGTAGTTTTTGCCCTAGTCATTAGGCTAGATATTTGCTCGTAGTTAAACGAAAATAATTGGCATGTTTCGTCAGTGAATTTCAGGGTTGGTGAGAGCTTAAGGGGCGACTTAAGTGGCTTTCATTTGTCTGCATAGCACCATATTGTAATGTGGTTTTGACGCTTACATTCATTTATCATCAATCACACGTAGATAGCGTTCGTTTGACTATATAGAACATTAGCGCAGTAAAGTTTGATGCATTTCATTTATCTAACAATAATCATAATTGGATAGCTTTCATTGAGTTATAAAGGACATTATCGCGATAAAGTTTGAAGCATTTCGTTTGTTTAATAATAACTATAATTCAGTAGCCTTCATATGACTGTATGGAACATTGTCACAATAAAGTTAACTTTCGTATAACGGTACAGAACATTGTCGCCATAAAGTTTGAAGTAATTCGTTTATTTAAACAATAATCATAATTAGAGGGTTTTCATTTGAATGTGTAGAACCTTTTCGCAATAAAGTTTGGATGTGTTTCATTTATTCAACAGTAATTGTAATAAAAAATAGTTTTGATCATTATGGTTGCATAGGGTATTTGTCAGGCTTAGATGACCTTTTTCTCTTGTGTCGGTTAATTCGGTACATGAATATTTTATACTATTAAACTTTGTTAAATGAAAGAAAATCATACTTCCTTGGGCGTCTATCCTTCGCTCTAGCCGTATTTCGTCCGCATCCTGGTAACGCGCGTGGTGGTCTCTGGATCGTAGTTCATTGGGTCGGTTGCTATTCATACTAATTACGACAAAAATTGTGCATAAATCATCTGATTGCTTCTTTTATAGTTTGTTCTGTTACGTGTGCCTAGCGTCTATTTTCCTAACCGCTATCTGTCGGTGTGTCTCTATTTTTCTCACTTGTCGTGTACTCGCCTGCGGTGTGTGTCGACAGATGTCGATTGCCACGTTGCTATTTTCCTTTCCCGTTTGTCAGCAACGGGCTGTGCCGTGCCACGTTGGTCATATCGTTATGATCATATTGATTCGTAATTGGTCTTCATTCCATTTAATAAACCATCTGTTACTACTTTATTGATCATGGTCAAAATTACGATTTTTATTAGCGACGAAATTTAGTTAGAAATTCTTTGCTGATTGTCTGATTGAATTATAATTATTTTTAGGGATCAATGGGATTGAGTTGTGGGCCTGGTGAGTGTATCTACTCCCGTGGGTGTCAATCTCCTACTATTCCTCGTCATTTTGAACATTGGTCAAGGACTAAGTTTAACTCCGATTGATATTATCATATTTTAGGTATACATCTCGCCTTGTTCTCACTGTATATCATCTATGAATTATTTAATGAATGCCAGAATTCGTGGGTTTCAAGGGCTTATTAACTGAGGTTGTTCTATACGATCTATAATTCGATTTCCTCGAGTATCTTCTGGATTTTATGTGAATTCGATTAACGCTCTGTGATGATCTTGTTATGCATGAATATACTACGTGGAACTATCAATAAAACTTTGTTAATTTTTCTCAAATTGTTATGGCGTGTGATTCTACTATCTTTTTTTAATCTAATGGGACCCAAGTAATGATTTTTTATAGTATCTCTACCGTTTAATAAATCTTAAATTCTTTAAATCAGGGTTTCTTAACCGGTGAGGTATACCTCCCTTGGGGAGGTATACTAATGTGTTGGGGGGAGGTATGAGATTTTGTTTATTTTTGTTATGTTTTTTTTTAAATTAAAAAATTAAAATTATTTACAAAAAAAAATATATTTAAAATATATTTCTTATCTTTTCTTAAAATAAATTAATTATGCTAGTGGTGAGAACATAAAATTAAATATTAGGTGAGGTATGAAGTAAAAAAGGTTAAGAACCCCTGTCATAGAGACTAATATTTCACATGACGAAAACAGAAGTGTCAATTGTCCAACAAGGAATACCATTAATGACAACCAGCAACTGGTCTGTCATTATAAAAACCATCAGAAACAGACAATTATCAAATGAATTCAATAATCTGGTCATACAGATGAATAACCTTCCTTGTGTTATTGCTATCAAAGTTCTGTTCGTCCCAACCATTCCTAAACCATTCAGACAATTAAAAGTAATAGACTCAGATCTAGAAATACAAAGTGATTAGATCAATAAGCGATTTTCATTTACCCATCAAGATTTAGAGCAAGAAGAAAGACGTCACAGAATCAAATTCATAAATTTAAAGTTAATACGAGACGTCAACAACAATGATCGACCCGTGGAGATATGTATATGGAACTTCTTGGGAAACGTAATATATAACAAAAAGATAACACCGCGGACAAAAGTGCTACACAACTATCCGGAGAGAACAAGGACAAATAAAGAAAACATCTTAGGGGAAGAGGACGAATATCGAGCACTAGTGGATGTTCAGGAAATTTTATGTGGACAAATTATTGTTGGGTACGAAATAATAAACAAGCTAAAAGCTCTCACGTTGGATATATCCAAAATAATGGGAGTAAAAGAAATGTCAGTAGACAGATTTCTGAAGTCATTCGTGACAAATGTACTCCTACACAAAATCAAATTGTCCAACTTGGCATACCAAGTAATAAAACACCACAAAAGACGGTACAAGGACAAGAAGCTCAATGAGATCCTCAAAAAACCAGAACCATTCTCAAGCAAACAAAAAACAATAATTAAATTCAACCTAAAAGAATGCAAAAAATCCCCCATAATCCGAAAGAAGCCATATATCAGATACAGAAGAGGGCGAAATAAATGAATATATATACATTGAGTCCTAACAACGAGAATTCAAATTCAATAAAAATGGCACCCGAAAGACGTTCATGGATGAACTGATGGACAGCAATGATGATGTAATATTCATATCGCAGGACAAGAGTGAAACACAATAAGTAGAAATAAAGACAGAACCCACATTCAATTGCAACAGTGAAGAAATGGAATGCGACTTGTGCTCAGAAGAAGAGTATTTCTCATTTGATGAATAACAATCGTCAAACAATACACTATCGGAAAGTCATCGCCCAAATACTGCAGAAGACAGCTCCTCAGATGAAAGCGAATTAGGACCAGAACCTGACTTTACCATGGAAGAGCCAAATTTCGTTATCGACGAAAATAGATCAATTGTCACGGAAAAAGATTTGAACAACAATGAAAATAAAAGGCTACGAAATCAAATTAGTCCTCTCAGAAAAGGTAATGAGGACATTACTTTAACGGCCCGGAAAAAAGTTGGATGACAGGGGTCAGAAAATTAGATATTTTGAACTAAACGATAATTACAGCAGAGGTCCAAACAAATACAGGGTCAATATCTATTCTGAGAGGATCTAAATAAATTACCCAACCTCATACTTTCAATCAATTAATAAACCATCAATTCAATCCAATCCTCAACTTCTCAAAGCAATCCAATCTAAAATCCCAATCGATATAACCTTATTGAATCTACAATATTTCTATAATGTGATGACAATATTGTATCTATGACAATATTTTATTTATGTATTAACTCTTTTTATTTTACTGTAACAAATTGAATTTAGCTCTAGTTTATTGTAAATTATATTTATTAGTGTATTCTAATTAGTAATATTTTACAATTTAGTAATATTTTACACGCTCTTTCACACAAAGGTAAAATTACTATTATGGGTAAAATTATTAGTATTATAATTATTATTATTATTATTATTACGATTATTAATATTATATATTATTAGAGATGTAAGTACATAATTTACTTATTTTACTATTAATCAACGCAAACAAAATATAAATATTTATAATAAGTAAGATACCAATATAAATATTTATAATAGACTAGTAGAAAATATAAAATAATTTTTTTTATATATAAATAACCACATTTAAAAAAATATAAATATTGAAGTAGAATTCAGTATTTTCGCACAAAAATCTTACCAAAAAACATTTCTTGAAGGGAGAGACCCCTGATATGAAATTAAATATATAATCGCAGAATTAAGCGAAACAAATATTTGAGTTTTTTATATTATTAAGTACGTAACCTGATACAACAAAAAATTTAATCAGCACGCACCTTTTATTTCTTTTATCAAAAAACTATTTTAAAGAAACTTTTGTAATTGATTTATAATTGGTAATTTTTGTTATTAAATATAAATTATATATTTTGAAAAATTGTGTTATTTATTTAAGAAACAGCAGACTGAGGTTTTAGAAAATTGAGACCTCAACATCAGTTAAATTAGCGATAGAGGGACCCGTAATAAAAATGAGCATCATTACCTTCTGTTGGGCAAAAACTAAGATTGTAAATTGTTGTTTATCTGGCACGACATCCGATAAAATTAGTGAGCGCAAAATGAAAATTGACGAAAAATCATCAAATATAGTCTACTTAGCATTAAATAATACAAAAAGTAGAAAAAAGAGTAGAAAAATAAAAAATATATGTAAAAAATAAATAAAAACATTTAAAAAGAATTGAAAAACACTACATTTTAGCAAAATTAACCTACTTCATCAAATTGACTTCAAATTCATCGAAAACGCTTATATTCTAGAAAACAATTATGAGAATAAAGTTAAAAATGTAATTAGAAACTTTAATAAAAAAGAATCATGAAAATCTGACAACTAGGGGAAAATTGATGAAATATGGTAAAAACATGTATGCGTTTTGTTTGTCCATAGGCAAAACTAACATTTTTATCAACCCATGTCCTCTTATCGACGTGGTTGTTTAACGCTATTTTACTATTTTTAAAAGTGAAAAGCTTATAATTCCGAGATCCTATTCTAGTCTGAGGTACAGATATAATCTCGTTATTATTGTAACAATCTAAATATGATTGATGATTTATATTTGTACCTTCTAATTTTACACACTTAGCCCTCATAGTCGACTTATTTCCCAATAAACTATAACATTTAGGGCGCAAAAAATGGATTCTAGTCGTCTTGAATATAAAGGATGAGAGGGGTCATAATTAGATGTTATTATATAATTTAAATAAATCTTTATATATCTCGCTGACTGCATTTGCTCGCAAGTCAGTATTTTTATCTAAATAATTTTTAAAAATAGGCTTCTGTGTAAATTTTATACATCTATGTACATTCACAACCTTACGCCCAACCGAAAGATAAAGTCTGAGAAGCCTCCAATGAAGAACATGATTCTTCTTTGGATAATGCGTGAGCATTAGCTTCTCAACTTTTGAATTTGGTGGGCACATCCTTTCCAGTCCAATCGGAAAGTCATTTAAAAAATCATGAAATTTTCAGAGATATCAATATCAACTTCCATAGTATATCCATATGGAAGGGTTTCAATATCCGCAACATTCATACACTCATTCAATACATCATCCAAACCATCATACACCCAAACAAAATCAGCATACGGCAAAGATTGGCTAAGAGCCCAACCGTACAAATTATTTATGTCTATATACAACAATTCGGTGTCCTTTGAAGAAGCAACATAGTGTTTGTTAACAAACGTTAACCCTCCTCGTATTCCTCCCTCGTAAAAATTGAACATTTCCATGTCCCGTAAAAGCTCTATGGGTTCATCTAATGTTATAAGCGCTGACGCCCATGAAATTACAGGAATACCGTAGAAATTTAAAGGTTCAAGACCATTGTATGCAATGGCCTTTTCACGGAACTGTTGAAAGTAATCAGCGAGTAGGAATACATCAACTTTACAATAATGAATCATATAGTCACACAAATGACCACAGTTTTGTTGCATCCAAACCAATTCAGCAGTCGCGTACTCATCATCCGTCACACCCTCCCATTTAGGAGGCAATTCATAAGTAGTTTCAAGAACATCAAAAGACGCGGCATAATCATAAGGAAATATACCTTTAGAATTGTTGGGCCAAAACACGAACGGCCTTGGAAATGTTTAAATAAATCAGTAAAATACACGCAAATACAACATGCAGTTTAAAATCGAACCTATTAAAACACCATCTAACCCTGCTAAAATGCGAGAAAGAGAACAACTAAATATAAAATTAGAAAACATAAAAGTAAATTAAAAGAATAACAAAGTGCAACAAGATCCGCACGAAATAAACATAAACATAACATGAGAACGTTAAATTTGGCCGAAATTTGATAATTTTCCAAAAAAAAATACAAAAATCCAGGAAAATGGAATAAAAATCAAAGAATTTGAATTAGAAATAATTCAATTAAAAATTCAAGAGAAAAATTATCAAATTAAATTACAAAAATAATAAAATTAAGAATAGAATATTCTAGAAAATAACAAGGCCAAATTTTGTTTTACTAAATCAAAAAATAACACGCAAGGTTAGGGTCGTGAAATAGGTATATAAACTGATTCATTTTCACATAATTTTAATCAGTTTTTATAAACTTGAAAGCAGTTTTACAAAACTCGAAACCAGTTTTAACCAGTTGATCAGTTTTTCTACTTGGAACAACGCTATTTTGATGTGAGTGAGAGAGTTGTTAGAAACTCTCTCCACGACGCCTCCTCGCAACCTCAATGGAGCTCTGCTTGGGTATCGGCGTGAAATGTAGTATATGGTAAATATAAACATTGATGAAATTAAATTTTTCCGACAATGCTGTAATCGTTTTTCGGCCCACAGCCACTCACGCACCGCAAGTTAATAAAATATACACACAATTCAGGCTGTGTAGGAGCAGTTTATCTGCCAATAGCTTGTGCCCGTGAAGGTTCCGGCGTGAATAACTCAGGGCCCAAACGTCAACCGTTATAGGGGAAATTGGGAGGAGGGGAAGTAGTTTTTTAGCTGCTCCTCACCACCCATTTTCCTGTAATTTTGACCTAAAATTTGAATTCTACATATCGGCAAAAATCATGAACATTGAGTAGCTCGGTGAGCACTCTTAAAATCATAACGTAAACACAACTCTCCTAGGATCAACTTAGAGGGAAGGAAGTGGGGATATGAGCGGAAATCATTACTATGTGAAAGATAATCTAACTCGGTAAAGTAATTTCATAAAATTCATTAACTATTATGATTAATAGTGTTAGATCAAAACGGACAAAATTTGTAAATCAAACTATCTAGTGAAAGTTAGTATGTTCGCACCCACGAACCCATTGATAAAATATGAGAATTACCGTTTCAATAATAATTATGTTCACCATAAACTAACCTTTCAGCAGAGTAAATCAATTTAAAACATTCCAAAATCACTTATAGGAAGGTTTATTCAAATAAAGTGATAAAATATTAACTTAAGATGGTAAATGATAATTAACGAAGCAAACATAGAGGCCACTTTAAAATTAAAATTTATAATAATAGTGCCGCGAAGAATCCAGTAAGAAAAACCCGCCCAAATGAATAATTCATTTTGCCTATTAATAAAACGTATAATACTAATTTACCCGGAGTTGAAATTCACTACAGTCATTCCAATAAATGGTTTAAACTTTAAAGAGTCTATGGGGTACCTTCCTTCCTTCGGCTGCAGCTTTGTCGACATTTGAGAATTCTTTGAATGTTCGGATCAGCTCCTTTAATTTGATACTCATCGCTTCATTAAATTTGACGATATGCATTTCACTCACCTCGATATCTATTTTCATATCGTTGGGGATGCAAACTTGGCTGGGAAAACTGCGAATGGTAATTGGTGTGCCATCTGCTGCTATTCGATTTTGAATATTTTTATAGAAGCTATGGAAATGTTTATTTAGAAAGCAAGAATATCGAAACTTGGGGACGTTATCATTTGTATTTTTCTAAAAATAAAATGTAAATTCTTACTGAGCATATTTAGTTTTACCTTATACGTGCTGGGCATTGATTGGTAACAAGAATACTTGATGAAGGGTCTAAGGATTGACCAATCCACATCGTCTGGCACGACATCCGATAAAATCAGGGCGCGCAAAATGCAAATAGGCGGAAAATCATTAAAAATTGCATACTTAACATTAAATAATACAAAAAGTAGAAAAAAGAGTAAAAAAATACAAAAAATATGTAAATAATAAATAAAAAAAATTTAAAAAAAATCAAAAAACATTAAAGTTTAGAAAAATTAATCTACTTCATCAAATTGGCTCCAAATTCATAGAAAACGCTTATATTCTAGAAAATAACTGAGAATTAAGCTTAAAATGTAATTAGAAACTTTAAAAAAAAAGAATCATGAAAATCTGACAACTATGGGAAAAGTGATGAAATATGGTAAAAACGTGTAAGCGTTTTATTTTACGGCATCAAAAAACATGCGTGTAAAACCCTCTATATAAGTCGATGCCAGATCGATACAATTTAATGCTAATTTTCAAAAAAAATTATAGAACTTTTGAAGAATCTTTGTAAGAATCTCAAAGTAAGGAAGAACTCTGATTAATTTTTACCTATTTATGTCATTATTATTAAACCATTGCAAACCCTTAAGGAAATTTTAGGAATACCATTATTTGAATTGATTTTATATTTTAGTCTATGTGGAACAAAAATCAACTGATTAATATTGATGAAATCGTAGGTCTAAATTACTTTCTGCTACTTTAATATCATTCAATTCTAAGTAATGTTAACATTGATAGATATATAATTCTCAACTAGATTACGACCATGATTCTCTTATATTAACATTAATTTTATAGATAAATCAAACCCGAAAGAAAAAATATACGTGTGTGCAATTTTAAATTATTCTTGCAAATTGTAGGAAGTCACTTAATCACCCCAGAAGTTCGCACTTAGAAGCTCAAGGCTACAAGAAGTGGCTAAATACAATGAAAAAGTCCAACTTTACTGATTATAGAATATCCAATAGTCGAAATTAATAGCTTCTACAACATCATGAATATAAGAAAAATTTTTTTATAAAAGTAAAATTGATTTGAATTTTCTATTTTATTAATTTTATTATTCTATTTATATTTTTTTTATGATGAGAAAACTAGAATTCAGAAGATGATTCTGCTCAAGAGTACATAAATAAATTAAGTAATTTCCGTTTTGGAAGCGAAAAGGAGGGACGTTGGAGACGATATGATCACCATATAAAAGTTGTGTCGAACGTATCCTGTGTTGTCTTCTGATTAAAAAGCATGTAAATTGTTATTAGTTTATTGATTTTATATAATATTAAAAAGGAAAAGTAAATAATTCAATAGAGTTGAGTTGAATGACATACCTATAGCTAAAGGTAAAATCAAACAGGAAAGTGAATCGCTTTAGCAAACCGCCCGTTAAATTGTCGATTTATTAAATTTTTATTTTTTACTTTTGGTTTATCTTAGAATAAACATAGAAATTAGAAAAAGTAAAAAGTCAGAAATATGCCAAATGCATTTATTAATTAGTACAATAAATCATACCGATCCCAACTAAATTTCCATCAACTCCAACAAAATTTTGCTAAGAAAAATTCCAAAATAAAAAACGTAAATCCAGAAATCCGAAAATGCATAAATCAATACACCTGTTTCAGTTCACTAAAAACTCCAATAATAAAATGAAAAAATTGTTGGGCCAAAACACAAACGGCCTTGTAAAGTATTTAAATGAATCGGTAATATACAAGCAAATACAACATGCAGATTTAAAATCAAACCTATTAAAACATCAATTAACCCTACTAAAATGCGAGAAAGAGAACAATTAAATATAAAATTATAAAACACAAAAATAAATTAAATAATAACAAAGTGCAACAAGATCCGCACGAAAGAAACATAAACATAACATGAAAACCCAACAATTTGACCGAAATTTGACAATTTATCAAAAAATGTGAAATTTCATAAAAATGGAGTAAAAATCAAAGAATTTGAATTAGAAATAATTCAATTAAAAAATACAAAAGAAAAATTGTCAAATGAAATTTCAGAATAATAAAATTAAGAATAGAATATACTAGAAAATCACAAGGTCAAATTTTGTTTTTACTAAATCAAAAAGAACACGCAAGGTTAGGGTCGTACAATAGGTATATATACCAATTCATTTTTACATAATTTCATTCAGTTTTTACAAAACTTGAAATCGATTCTAGCTTAAAGCAGTCTTAACCAGTTTGGAAATCTAGAAACTTCGATGTGAGTGAGGGAATATTCGAAAACTCTCTCCACGTCGCATCCTCGCCACTTCAGATGAGCTCTGCTTGGATGTCGGCGTGGGTAGAGAATGATGATGTATTATGCACGAAGATTTATGAATGTACTATGTGGCAAAATATATATTTATCAAATTAAATAGAATTTTTTCCGTCGAAATTTTTCCGGCCCACAGCCGAAACATCTCACAAGTTATTAAAATCAAACATACAATTCGAATTGTGTAAGTGCGTGTATAATCGCCAATAATTCGTGCCCGTGAAGGCTCCGGCGTGAGAACGCAGGAGCTGAAACGTCAATATCATTCCGTATAGGGGAAAATGGTGAAGGGGAAATAGTCTTTTGGCTGTTTCGTCGGCACTCATTTCTCATAAACTCGACCTAATTTATCTCACACACGGCTCAAAATCAAAACACCGAGTAGTTCAGTGGGCACTCGTAATTTGTAATATGAACAAAACTGCGCCTAGGATCAACTAAGAGCAGGGTACCGGGGAAATAGGAGAAAATTAATAAAAATCGTTGCTATGACTTCTAAAAGTTCGAAAAATCTAATCTGACGTAAATGAATTATACGAACGCCGTAAAAAATTTAAAGGATTTCTGATGCGATTTGTTAAAAATTAAAAATAAACCGATAAATTAAATAAAAGCCCTAAGATTTTAACTTGAATCACCACAAAAATTCAAATAATTATCCTAACTACCATAGCCAAGACTAGCCATTGAGTGAGTAACCCGTATCGTCACACTAAAAATTAAACTATAAATTAACTAAAAATTAAAACTGCGATCGTTTACGACCAAACCTTAGTCATGCTAAACTCTAAATAAAAGTTTAAAAAAAAGTCACATGTATTTTTGG
The DNA here is from genome assembly GCA_022537955.1 of Schmidtea mediterranea. Lineage (NCBI taxonomy): Eukaryota > Metazoa > Platyhelminthes > Tricladida > Dugesiidae > Schmidtea > Schmidtea mediterranea. The sequence continues at coordinate 168,236,097 of CM039679.1, read as the reverse complement.
ATTTCATAACAAACAGCTGAAAGTCGCCTTCAACAATAAACTAACATCAAGGATTTATTCGCAGTAAACCGACATACAGTAATCCTCAGAGTTCATAAGAAGTCAAAACGACTGAGTCAGTAGATCGACCCACTAGGGAGAATCGGTCGTCTTTCTCGAACAGCATGATAACAAATAGTTTCACAAGAATTATATAGGGCCACATTGAGATTTCAAATGCTTTTCAAATGCAGAACCATTGAATAAAATCAGCAGATTGTGACGCGATCTTAGCTCCAATTGCTACTGGAATCGAATCATCTCATTACTGTCATTTTAACCGAACCTTTTAGATCGAAAAGGGAATAATCCAACCGCATATCATCGTAGTCACCTTGAAGAAACATTAACTTGAGATAAAGGAAGTGATAATTTTTCTCGTTTTCAAACTAAGAGGAAAAATTAAATAGAATAATTAAAATATCAAAAACCTACCATCGCTCGAAGTATAAAATCGACATCCCAGTAGTACTAATTCTGAATAATGTGATCGCCATGTGAATGTTGTCAACTTTTATCTATCAGAAAATTTGACAATTTTAAGGTCAAGTGCCTGACACACAGTTAAGAAATTTGAGTGCCGGAATTTCACAGATCGAAATCACTAAAATTAAATATGATAAATTACTTCACAGCGGGAAGAAATTGTGACTTGATATTTAAGGAATATTGATTGCCTGAAATACTTAGGCGGCTCTCTCACGATCATGTAACAGGCACACTAGCGAGTGACACCGACCAAGAATTAGCAGATGTACACAGTAGTAGCATACATACTCGCCCGAAAATAAATACGCGATACAATCACTTCATAGGTCAGACAAGAAAAACTTCCAATGGCACGACATTCAGCACGAGACAATACAATTCCCGAAGAATCACGGAATGGGGAGAGGGACCACGCAACAGGTAAATTTATCATAATAAATCGATTCATTTAACCCTTATAATTCAGAGACTCAGACGTACTACCCAGCCTACCACATACCATTAACAGCTCACGATAGGAACCAGGTCACGAAGCACCCAATCATACTAAATTTGATTAATATAAGCCCTACTCGTGAAGATTATCCAACTAAATAAATGAATGTTAAGTCGAACGCCAAAAATAAGCCAACTCGCTGATATAATCAGGAAGATTTCACCTAAGACGTTGTTTTAGTCAAATGGGTTGATTTGTTTTGCTCAGTTCGTCGATATTAGCATCAATGGAGGAAGGCAGAGAGACTTAACAGTTACCATGAACTCCGTGAAAATCTATAATGACAGTTATGATCCGTGACCAATCGACCTTTAATAGAATCTATTTTAAACATTTAGTTGCATCCTCGTTATAGTAGTTTTACCCAGTACGCATGTGTTTGATTTTTGTAAAGTATACGTAAGTATTCTTAAATCAGGATTGCAAGTGATACGAAAAGTAAATTAAATTTTAACTCATTGTCATTTTAAACTTGTGTAAAAAATGTTTCTTTTCTTTAGAAAATATTACAGGTATTTTGTGAGAAGCATAAAAGCATTCATTAGAAGTGTTGTTTATTTCAAAAAGGGAACTGATTTCTACTGCACAAATTAGATGAATTTTCATTAGAAACAGTTAAAAATCTAGTCACATAAAAATGATATTGTAACTCCGAAATAGTTTATAATGTTAAATACAATTAACTTAAATAAAAATTGCGGGTGAAATTTATTGTCGAATCGCTAACATGTTCAACGTCAAAACTCGCGTATATTGTGATTATACAGAAGATGATCCTCTCGAGTTATATCGTAGTGTTCTGATTAATATCCTCGATTCCAATCTAATGCTTACTTAAATAACGACGGACTCATGCATTGATTACAGGTTAATTTTTGATTGATTGTTTGAGGTCTCGCTTGATGCCCATTTCAATTGTATTCAATGCATTATAGGGAACGGTGTATTACGAGATCATTCCTAGACTACAATTTCACTAGCCTACCTTATGATAATAATATTGATACAGCAAGTTCAGGACTAATAAGACAGTGATCATTAATAAATTTCCTGATACAGACTAATAAATCAATTTCAGGATCTCAACCGCCGATAATAATAACTTTATAAGAAAATGCTGGGATCAGACCTTAGACCATCCCAAAGTATAGCATTTTAGAATCAGTAGATCAATTTTAGGTAAACAACTCAAAATAATTGTCCCGGTTGGATTCCTTAGGAGGTAATTCTTTGATCCAGTGTTATCAACCGAATAGTTTATTAGAAATAAATAAAAAATTGAAATTGATTATTAATGTTGAATATTATTAAATATATATTAATAAATATTTTACACTATATAAATATGATAACATATAATGATGTGCGATATATTAATAAAATATCGTACATTCTATGATTATGGTAACCGAAACTCACTGAAAAGGGTAGATCATGACAGGGAGATAACATAGGTGTTTTTTCAATAATATTATTTTGGTATTATTTTATATTGCCTGCATTATCAATTCCGATCCCCAAGTGTTAACAGGAAGTTACGTCACTTATTTATTATTTATATTGTATACGTTAATGATTCGAATCTTCACTTCGACTAACTTTGAACCTGCACGGTTACCGCCATAGGGTACTCTCGACTACGCAACCTTCTCACGCGGAAAGAAATGTATAGACCTCCTTAACCGACCACCCGACCTAGCACTCAATGAGTGGAAAAGATTATCATTACATTATAATTTAGAAGATTCCTGGATAGATGCGTCCCGCGTCATCGCCCGTTTTCCTGCGCACTCAGCAGCCAGGTGTAGACAGGCGATGTGGGACGCGGGGCTTTCGATATCCCCCGTACGTGAAACGAGATTCGGGAATCAAGGGAGTTCGGAGGACGTAGAACTCCCTTACGTGGCCATAAAACGCGAGCCCGGCCGAAATCCCGCCAGAGAGATCCGCGGCCAAGCAGAATTTCTATTAGGCCGTCTAGAAAAACATCAGAAAGAAACTGAGTGGCAAATCATCAAAGCCAGACATTACCTGGCCCAAGTGAATAAAGACATCGCAGTGGGCAGAATACCCAGCACGGATGGGTACGCCCCGAGCTACAATGTTTCTTTCGAGCTCGATGACCCAAGTCTTCGTAGCCGGTTGGAGTCAATGAATGTGGTACTCCCGCGAAGGGTCCTCCCTCGAGAGTTAAGAAACGTGGAGGAACAATCGAAGAGCCGTCAGGATCATCCCTACGCGCGGAGTCGAAAAGGTCGAAGATACGGGAATGAAAATCCTCGTTTTAACTCACATTGACCTACATAATTTGTGTGATATAACGAATAAATTTTTATTAGCGATTTCCTGAAGCGTAATGCCAATAAGTTTTACCATTAAGGCGAAAATGTGTTAATAATGTCCCAGAAACATTGCCATACGGGTGGGATATGACTAATAACCCCAACTCTGTATATGTAATGAAATCGATTGAATAATTTATATTTAGACATGAGATCGCCCCGAGCCACTAAACCAGAGCTCTACCAAGTCTATTTTCGACCAACCGGAACTTGCTACAACAAATATCCCAACTAAATCAAGAGATTCAACAGATTAAGGCCACCTGGATTGAACCAGTGAGGGCCAAGAAATTTATCAGAAGATGATGACGGCGCAGCGGGGGTGGGCTAATGAGAAACAGCTCACCCAGGCGCAAAAGGTCCAGATACGCGGCCTTGAGGTAACGTTATCGGCTTGCCAGGAAGGCAGCGCGGTAACCTACCCCTCGTTTTTGCACCGGCCCAACTGGCCTACCGCAAGGTGACCTCCACTACAGTGCCGGCGACCAAAGTTACCAAACATCGACCAGGAAAAGCGGAGCGTGTGAAAAGCCGAGCTGCAAGAGCTGCAGGACGACAGTTATAGTAGTGTGATAATAGTAAATAAACGTTTGACTTATTGGCTTAAACTAATTCTCTACACTTAACTCCAATAGCATAGAAAAAGGGGTGCGGAAAATTTATGAATAACTCGGTGAGAGATGGTGGAAAAGAAAGCAAATTTATGCGATAAACAAGGGACCTACTAAATTTAAACCGAGCACAGGCCTTCTATCGGCAGCTCGTTGAACCCAGGGATCGTCCGGTCAATTATAGCATTAGTAATAACGCTCACGTTTTGCGGATGATCTACCTACTTGAACACAGTTCCAACATTACCTAGCAACGGGTGCCGAGTGGCAAGCGAAAGACGTTTGTATGGGATCGTCTGGGTAACAACCATATAGTTTCAAAATATCGAAACCCAGAACCCACCAAAATCAATAATGTTATAATATAGGGACATACATACTTACCCGTGTCTGCATGTTATTTGATCCACTTTCAAAATGTAGAAATGTTCAGTTCAATAAAAACTCTATCTAAAACTATTTCTAGTAACTTTTTAGACAATTTTTTTTAAATTAAAGCCGAAAATTTTTGAAAAAATACTAAAATCTCTACTTTGAGTTGTAGAGAAAATTAAGAAATAATTTCGTAAGATTTTTCATGGAATTCAATCAATTTAATATTTTTACAACATTTCAGATATTTCAAATATATCCATCGAAACTCTAGATTTTGGATGAGATGAAGAAATAACAATGTAACATTTAACTTGTAATTAAAATAAATTCATTTTTTACCTCATTTGCAATTTACCAGGAGCAGTTGAACCAGAACCTTCAAATGAGGAGTTTAAAAAATACGGAAAACATAAGTTTTCCGATAACTTAAGTTTAAAAAAAATTTTTTTATAAAGTATAAAATATCCAAATCATTAATATCATTGAAAATGAGGAAGATTTTTATAAATTTGGGAAATTAACAGAAATTTCAAAAGCCTCATAAAATCAATAATTATCAAAAATTTGGAATGTCAAAAAAAAGATGGCAGCCAAAACAAATTACCAAGGAACAGAGGAATAGTTTATTCGAATAAAGAAACTTTTTAATAATAAATTTTATTTTAATAAATTTTAGTTTTCAATTAATCGGGCTTACATTTATTTGAAAATTATTCCATTAATTTAAATAAATTGGCATAAATTCCTAAAAAAAACCTAAAAAAATAATTAAAACTAAATTTATAATAAATGATGATTAAAAGTATTATTTAAGAGCTTGAATAATGATCTCATAAATATATGAGATCACAATCCAAGCCCTAAAATATACTTTATTAAAAAATTTACCTGTCAGCCATTTTAAAAATGGTTAATTCATAAACTTAACCATAATTGTAATTGGTTGTTCATTAAAACTTTTATTATAAAAGTTTTTAATGAACTGAATCAGGTGTAAATATCCAAATGGAAAAATATTGCTCTCACCCCGAGGTAATGTGCGGAATTGAGAAATTCCGTTCTAAAAATAGAACGGAATTTCTTGTTTAAATCGATAATTTTGAAAGCCTGCATTTTGTGGATTTGAAGGGGGCGGTTGCGAAATTTACATATTTCATAAGATTTTTGCTTAAAATGATATTATTAAGACCGAAATATTTACAAATCAATAAAATAACCAAAAATCCATGAAGGTTGATGAAGCTCAAAATGTCTATTGTTATTTCATGATCCAGTATATTTTCATAATAATATATATAATTGCCTCGAATGGGTTCAGTTAAATTCATCATTATAAATGTTTCAAAGATGATTGTCGATTTAATATAAGCACACACACAATATTTTAGTGCAACAAAATCCAACTAAAACGATAGACGTGGAAAGGTTCCGGCAAGACATGGCTCATAGTTGTGACAAAACGGCGCCCTGTCTATACCCTCGGCGGGGGGGGGTAAAATTTCTTTTGTTTATATGAAAAAAAATTTGTTTAAATGCATAAATTTTAATTTTTTTACATGTCAGGTCTAGTAAGGTCTATATTTAGTTTCGTTAGAAATAATAATAATAATATCAATAATAATAATAATCATTCGATTATAAAATTTATTTCAAATCAAAGACAAAGGTATAATATGCTTTACGCATTTCAGCAATTAGGATATGTACTGTTTGATCTCTTTTGAAATCATGACAACATGGACATCCATTGGAACATGAAGCTCTCATTGAATCTTTACAAACAATACAATTTTCAACGCATTTATTGTCTGACCCTAATTCCATGTCGTAATGCATCTTTAGAAGTTGCACTATATTGATACCGGTAAACCGATATATTTTTGAAACGAGCAACTCTAGTGCACAATAATCCAGAGTAATTTTAATTCCTGGGAATAGTTCTTGTATCTTTTTTAAAATCACTTCAAATAAGTAAACTAAATATGATTAATAGGATATTAAAAATAAAAAATATATTCTTACTTTTCGAAATATTTCAAATTACTAAAATTAAAACTAATACAAACAAATTTAATTGATTAACATTTTAACTTCTGATATAATATTTTCAACCTATACATTATAATCTAAAGTTTTATCCCAAATATTACAACCTTTCCACTTGAAAAGATATTTACATAAACTGGATCATATTTTTGAAATCGTAATGACGGAAATATTTCTGGTTCAATTATAAATTTAACATTACGTGATAATTCGTATAAATTTATAAATTTTCCGATATCAAATGTTACTGTAATGGATTGGATTTGTAAATCATGTATCTTATATTATAAATCACCTAATTTAAGAGGTTGCTTACAACCCATGATGCGACATTTACCCGATTTGAAAAATAAAATTGGATATTTTCCACTTCTGTCCACAAATTGTTGAGGTTTTCCCAATCTAAATTTCATGTTTTTTACAAAATATTTACCTTTATAATTTATATTTCTAAACATTAATGAATGTAATAAAATTTAAATAATATATATTTGCGTAAAACAATTAATTAAAACAAATATAAACAATTATATTATTAAAATTAATTTAAATAAAATGGAAATAAGAAATGACGCTGTGTATCAAATTGTAGGTTCTAGTGGTAGTGGAAAAACTATTTGTTTGTAATTTATTACAGTCAAATATGTTTAAATCAAAATTTAACAAAATATATTGGCATAAGGGAGCTGACAATGAGCATGGTATGACTCAAGATCAGTTTTGTAAATTAAAAATGAATATAATCAAGGGATCTGATAAAAATTGGTCATCTAGATTATGTAAAGGTAATGTTATTATTATCGATGATTTATATCAGGAAGCAAATAAAGAAAAAGATTTTAATAATTTATTTACAAAAATTAGTAGACAAATTGGAGTAACGGTAATTTTTATAGCTCAAAATTTGTTTCATCAAGGTGGAAGTCATCGAACCCGTAATCTGAACGTACAATACTTGATTATATTTAAAAACCCTAGAGATGCAACCATTATTGATTTTCTCACAAGACAAGCGTATCCTAACGATAGAATGTTTTTAATTGATTCGTTCCAAGATACGACAAAGATACCCCATGGATATTTATTCTTTGATTTAACTGTGTCTGATGATTTACGCTGTCTGATGATTTACAATGTCCTGATGATTTACGTATTGGAACAGATATTTTCAATGAACATGGTGTTACGATTTATAAACAAAATGAAATCAGGTAATAATTAAAATGTCATTTAATAAAGTAATAGTTCAACACGAAAAAGTAAATACGAAAGATACAAAGAAAATAGATGTAAAGAAAAACAATATAAAGAAAAAACATACAGAGAAAAGAAAGGCTAGACCTAATGTAAAACTTTCAAATAATAGTAAAAAATCAATAAAAAATAAGGGTTTGATTAAATTATAAACAAACTGCATATCTAAATGTGTCATTAAAAATGAAACTAGAACGTAGCTTACCATATTTTAAAGCCTTGTTAAAGGCTCCAAATAATAAAAAAATGAATATATTACAAGCTTTTCCTTCCTTTGTTATTAATGATTTACTTGAAGTTATCGTTAACATAGTTCATGGAAATATAAATATTAGTAATGCTAAAAATCTTGTATTACTAAGACATAAAAGATCGCTTTTATCATTAGTTAACACAAAAAAATCGAAATTTAATGAGAAAAATAATATATAAACAACAGGGTGGATTTTTAGGAACATTAATTCGAATTGTATTGTCAGCGATAAGTGCAATTTCGTCATTAAATTCATCTTAAAAATATTTAATTAAATAGAATATAATGGGCACCAAGAATTCATTACCGGATAAACATAATTTAAATTTAAATATACTAACAGCGTGTTGTAATAATGAAGTAAACAATGACAAAAAAGATGAAATCAAAAAAATTATTAGAGAAAAATCTCAAAACAATTTGGACGAACCCGAAAGATCCAGATGGTTTTGGTGGAATAAGAAAACTTGCAAAGAGTAAAAACTTAAAATTGGTTATCCAATCAATTAGCATATACCCTTAATAAACCAATGTTAAAAAGATTTCCAACGAGGTCTTATAGAACATTTAGTGCTAATGATTTATGGCAAATGGATTTGATGGAAATGATTCCATTTTCAAAAATCAATAAAGGATAGAAATATATTTTGACTTGTATTGATGTATTTAGTAGATATGCCCGTGCTATACCAACTAAAACTAAATCAGCTAATGAAATGGCTGTTGCCATAAAAGCCCTATTTGATGACGGAAAGCCTCGTAATTTACAAACGGATTTGGGTATATAATTAAAATAAGTTAATTAAAATAAATATAATATTTAGGTAAAGAATTTATAATAGTAAAGTAAAAGAAATTATCAAAGGAATTAATCATTATTCAGTATTTTCCCAATATAAAGGGGCACACGTTGAAAGATTTATTCGAACTTTAAGAGATCGTTTGAAAAGATATTTTGTTGATCGGGGTGATAAAACTTGGATAAATGTTTTGTCCAAAATAATTTACAGTTACAATTATTCACCTCATAGAGGAATAAATGGAATGAGACCTATTAATGTTTATTCAACAAATAATATTGATAATTGGATAATTCAAAGATGGTGTGGGCTTGCCATTCTTAATTATTTCCATTTTATCATCAAACAATCTTGAACCAAATGATTGTTCAAATAACTTTTCTATTATGCAATTGCAGTTATCATCCTCCAAACAATATTTTTTCTGCGTATTAACTAAATTACTAGATGTAATTTTTAATTAATTTCCTTATTTGCATATGAGAAACAAAAATATACCGCTATATTATAATTTATATATATGTTGGGCTAGTACAAGGTTTTGTTTAAATGGATTGGAAATAGCACGCAAATACAACGTGTAGATTTAAAATCGGACCCATAAACATCAAATAACCACCTAAAAATGCGAGAAACACATAGTTAAAAATATAAAAACATAAAAGTAAATTAAAATATTAACAATGCACCAAGATCTACACGAATTGACATAAAAATAACATAATAACAAAAGATTTGACCGAAAAAAATTGGCAATTTACGTAAAAAAGAGTTAATGAATAATTTGAATAAAAATAAAATAATTTTAGTCAGAAATGATTAAAATAAAAAGTTAATGAATAAATTGTCAAATAAAATCGAGAAAATAATAAAAATTAGAATTAAATTAGACAAATAATATCAAGGTCCAATTTTGTTTTATCGCATGAAAATTAACACGCAAGGTTAGGGTCACAGAACAGGTATAAATACCAATCCATTTTCACAAAGTTTTAATGCTTTTTCACTCAGTGAATAACTACTATTCAGAAGAACTTTTTTCAGCAGTAGAAACAACGCTCGGCAACTATTTCCACATCACGAACGCAAGTATCTTCAGGTAAGCTCTACTGGCTCGTGCATGTGGGAATCATTTGCCGCATGAATTTTGTATGGATGAAATGAATTAATGGCCAACTATGATTTCAGTTGTAATGCTTCAATATATGTATCTTCGAGAGATGAATCTATTTAATAAGTCGAAATTTTTCTGGCCCACAGCCACACATTATACAAGAAATTAAAATCAGTACATAACTAGTCACACTGTGTAAGTGCGGTTTCTCCGCCTATAGTGTGTGCCCGTGAGAGCGCTGTCGTGCGTAACGACGGATTTCGAACGTAAATATTCTATCCATTATAGGGGCGGTGGGAAGATCCAGAACTAGTCTTTTGGCTGGCTCTCTTTCACCCATCTCCCGAAAAATCGACCTAAAATGTTTAATTACAAATCGGCTAAAATGATAACACCGAGTAGTCCAGTGGGCACTCGTAAAATCCAATATAAACACAAGAACCTTAGGACTAAATTAAGGCTCGGGTAGTGGGGACTTGAAACCGATGCGATGCAAATGAATTTAATAACTAAATTGTGATTAATATGATCTAAAGTAATTAAATACCTGACTTAAACCTCGATGTGATGTAAATAAATTAAATATCGTAATTTGAGTAGTAATTAATAACGCTAAAAAATTAATAAAAAAGGAAATTAAATACCATAACGTAAATAATAAAATGTCGCAATTTAATAAAAAAGGAGTTACATGCCATAACGTGAACAATAATAAAGAGTCGTAATTTGCTAAAAAGTAAAGATAATATTCTAACGTGATGAAGCATGTAAGTGTCGCGGATTAATAAAAGGCGAATCGAACGTCCGACGAGTGATTAAACGTGGTAAATTGATTAAACATCATAAACCAATAGCAAGTAATTAAATACCATAATTTAAGAAAAAGAAATCAAATATCATGAACTAATAATAGGTAGTTAAATGCCATAAGTTAATAATAAACCATAAATAAAAATAATCTCCAACTAAAAAACAGCGAGAAGAATTAAGTGGCGTTAAACTTTAAGAAATGACGTACACAAATCAATTGTGTTAAGGCGAGAGTAGTTGGATATGTCACCGCTAGACCACATACCCCCTCCCCCACCCCCCGGTAAAAAATTTTTTCTAAGTCTAAAAGTACAAATTTTTCAAGGTCATATAAAATTTTTTCAAAATTTTTTCTATGTTGAAAAGTACATGATTTTATGTCACCGCTAGACCAAAACATAGAATATTTTTCGAAATTTTTTCAAAATTTTTTCTATATTGAAAAGTACAAAATTTTTCAAAATTTTTTCTATGTTGAAAAGTACAAATTTTTTCAAGGTCATTTAAAGTAGGTCAAGGTCATTCAAAAAAATTTTTTTGTTTTCAAAATTTTTTCAATGTTCAAAAGTACAAATTTTTTCAAGGTGGTGGGTTACAGGGTTTCGAATCTTGCTTATCTTTATGGTTGTCCCAGTAACGCCATACAAAGTGATTCTAGCTGCCACTTGGCACCCGTTGCTAGGCAACGTTGGTAATGTGTTCAAGTGGTGGATTGCCCGCAAAAAGTGAGTGCTATTGCTAATACTATAATTGCTCGGACAATCCTCAGGTTCACGAGCTGTCGATAGAAGACCTGTGCTCGCTTTAACATTATTTGGTCCCCTCGCGTTTAGTTCTATGGTTTATCTATTTGTATTGCCGACATTAGTTTAACCATGAAATAAGTGTTATTACTTATTTAATCTTTCTATAGTGCTACTTCAGACCTCAAGATGTTATAACATAATAAAATGCACATGAAAACCACAATATGTATGAATGATATTTTATTTATCTAAAGGTTAGAGGATCGATGACGGATTGGAAGATTGAGCGGCTCGGCGCTTAGCCCGCTCCTTACGCCCAGGTCGTCGACTGGCTGTGGACGGGGTGATTGGAGTAGTTGCGGGTGTCGATGGAGTAGATTTTGCTTCTCGATAGGCCAATTGCGCAGGGGCGAAGACTAGAGGGTAGGTCATCGCTGCTCCCTCCTGACAGGCGGATAACGCTACCTCTAACCCCCTGATTTGTGTTTTTAGGCCCTGCACTAACTGCTTTTCTTCTGCCCATCCCTTCTGGGCCGCAGCTAGCTTTTGGTATAATCGTTTGATTCGCGTGGGCTCGATCCATGTTGCTTTAATTCGCTGCGCTTCTCGTACTAACTGAATAAGTTGTTCGTGTAAATTTTTATTAGTTTTCCTCGCCTGAGTTAGTTCATTCTGAAGTAACTGCATGGGATCCATCTCTAGAATAACAAGGGCTGAATTTTTCATGATGGTTATTAATGATAATTTGGTTTAAACTCAAACAGATTTATGAAAGAACGAAATAAAATCATAATAATAAAAGAAAGAATTGGTTTATAATACTAATATTCGAAATATTAACACAAGAGTCAATCGTCTGCAAGGAATCGTTTGATCCCTTCTTCTGGTGAATAGCCAGGGATCACGAACACTGGCCTTTTGAGATTCCGAACTGGCCTTGGCGATGGTGGGTATCTGCTGGCTAACCGTCCTGCCACCAGATCATCTTTGACGTTGGCCAGGTGTGCTGTGGCCCTTGCCACATCTGCTTCGACTTGACGTTGGAGTTGGAGGAGGCCCTCCAGGAGCTCTTGGGCCTGCGTTAAGATATCCTGGGAAGGGTTGGGCTCGTCAAACGGCTTCCGGAACTGCCGCATGAATTCCTCCGGTGATATGTCTTCATGTTGGTCATCTTCAGGCATGTCAGGGCATCGCTCTTGATACACCCGATTCCATGCCTGTCTCCATTGTTCCACTACATGGGCAGGGAGTTCGATCATGGCTCCAATTAGTCCTGAATGAAAGAAAGAAAAAAAATTATTTTTATTCTGTACGTAGTTGGATAATATTGCTCGTTGTTTTAACAGAACTGGGTCATCTTAATTTCAAAGTGTTATGACTCTCGGAACTTAAAGCGTAACGCGTTCTCTCTAGCTGGTTCGGTCATGTATTGTGACAAGGGAGAATGATAATTTCTAAGCTACTGGGTTACTCGTTTTCATGCCGCAGGGATTGGTGTAAGAAATCTTTGTGGGTTAACGAGAGATAAAAATGCGAATCATTTGTACTTTTATCTAATCCGATTACCGGTGGTTCATTTATCCCTAACATTAAAGTTGATGCGTGTTTGAATGTCCACTAGATATATTTGACATTATATAAAATAATTAAATAGATGATCTGTTAAGTTATCCTTGTAAAACAACCTTTGGGTATTTATAAATTTTCAACAACTTGAATCAGTTAATAATTTTGATGATTAAACCTTCAAGAAAAGTAAACAAAATAATTTTAACGATTATTATTTATAGAAAAATAAGTCAGTTAAAACCGTTACCAAACTTGCGCTTAGGATCTGATCTTTTGGTTAAGTAAAAATACTTGTATAATTATTCAACGAATTAGTTTCTCCACAGAAAAGGGACTATGGATTGCTGGCAACCTCCTAATATAATCGAGACGGAATTTTGGTTAGTAATTTCTACTTAAATATTTTATGGCATGACTGTTTTATTGGATTGATGAAAAATACGTAGCCAGAGTCGACAGGATCTCAGAAGTTCGTTGGTCGTGAGAGCTCTAACGTTCGTCAATAACTGGGGCTTCTAGATTCGCGACCATTCATCTGGGAAGTTTATTCACTAACGCTCTAGATTATTCCTATGCCTCAAACATTACTATGACTTTGATATCGAATTAAATCGAAGATTTACTTGAAGGAGCTTCATTGTCGGTTGTGGGTTGCAATCTTAAGGTTTCGTCTGGACTATTCGGAGAACGCATGATTTAGAAATGAAATAAATGGACAGTTATCGTTGATTATAATGAAAATGCACTATTGACATCCCGACAAGCCGGAAACGCATGCCACTCACGATTCGGCTACTGCAGCTGATATTTATGTCACCGGAAATGCCAATTGGTAAGCGAGTGAATTTTTCAATCAATAATTTATGCGTCTATTTCAGGTAATGAATGTTCAATTCGTAACTATTTCATGGTCGACATTTATCAAAACGAGTTTTGTGCGATGTAGTGATTTCAGGAATTTTATACTACTTACTTATCCTTCGCCATCGGGACAAGGTAGCTTCTTATCAAGGGACGATGGTGTTATTATCGGTTACTATCGGGTTGTTTGGTAATTTATTTTATTTAATTACTTGATTTTTATGCATATTTTAAGGGAATTTTCTTTGTCGCCAAATTTTGGATTTATTTATTTCATTTTTATGATTGAAATTTATTCGGCATCTACTGGAGTTATTTACATCAAGTCAATCCCTTTGTCTCTTGGATTTCTTTTGTATCATTTTTGGACTTACGTGAGTGAATAGTTTTAATTTGTCGAAATAAATTTTTCATGATTTTTTTCGTTTTAATATGCTACAGTAATTTGTACACTAACTAATAAGGGAGTTTTAGTCATAATTAATTCAGAGATGGAGTCAATCATATTATCGTCAACATTAGTTGGGCTGGTTCGAATCCTAGTTCGATAATATTTAATATTTGGGTTGATTCCGTATAAGTCGAAGAATTTATGTTGTTCAGTTTAACTCTATCTTGGTATTAAAGAAAGCTTGTCTATTAAATCAATTTGATTAACTTGGCTTAATATTTGTTTGAATTACTGACTTTAATTGTTGATTATTTTCCTCGAACTTCATTTACTGATACTCAATAATTTACCATAAGTTAATCACGTAATTTTTCCCAATAAAACTCTACTTTTAACTATAATAATTTTAATCTTCCTTTAGTTTTTAATCAATAGTTATTTCAATGTTCGTCAAATCAATGAGTTACATCAATTCTGCTTAACAATTATTTTAATTAATGGAATTTAATCAATGTTTTCTTATTTTTAATCATTTTTCTTTTAATTACAATTACTCATTTTTACTCGATAATTACTTTAAGTTTTAAAAATTTAACGAATTACTTTAGTTTTGCTTTATATTAATTGATAGTTACTTTACTTTTAATCAATAACTAAATTTATTTGAATCAATGAAGTACTTCTATATTAATTTATTGGAAATGCAAATTCAATTTAATCGCACCAATACTTTTTATCTAATTTATTTCAAAATATTAATCAATACTAGCTATATCAACGATTTGACTTTAATTTATTCCCCGTACCATTCCCTTTTAATAGACCTTAGGCGCATAATGTGTTCATATTATATTTAATGAGTGCCCACTGGACTACTCGGTGTGATGATTTTTAGCCGTGTGTAGTAAGATTTTAGGTCGATTTTATAGAAAGGAGAAACGAGGAAGCAGCCAGAGACTTCTTCCTTATTTCTCGTTTCATCTATAGGGATAGTATTGACGTTCCAACCCGCGTTCCGCACGCCGGGTCTTCACGGGCACAGATCATTGGCGATATTCACGCGCTTATACGAATCTGATTTGTGTGTAGATTTTATTTACTTGCGTTATGTGTCGGCTGTGGGCCGGAAAAATTTCGACAGTTTAATTTATGAAATATATATATAAAACAATTTATGTATGATAATATTTATTAATTATAAAACAAAAATAACAGGTTACCATTCTTCGCCAATCCATAAATATCATAATTCACATATCATAAATAAACCAAATACCTCTCTCCCCACGTCGACGCCGAGCAGAGCTCTACTGAGATGCAATGAACGTGACGTGGAAAGAGGGTTCCACCATAAATATTTCTCACCTAAAAATTCTGAAAGTAAAATTCTTGAACAAAATTAAACGATTTCAAAAATGGTTTTGAAAAAATGGTTTAAGATTTTTAAAACTGGCTAAAAATAGTTAGTTCGAAAAACTGTTAAGATTTTTAAAAAATGGTGTTATTTTTTTAATGTGAAAATGGATCAGTATTTATACCTATTTTTCTCGCATGTGAAATTTGATGCAGTAAAACAAAATTCGACCTTGTTATTTTCTAGCAAATTCTATTATTTATTTTATTATTTTTGATTATTTTTATAATTTTTATTTAGAATTTTATTGGATTATTACTAATTCAAATTTTTCGATTTAATTTTCATTTTAATGAACTTTTATTAATTTTTCCACTTTTGTCGAATTTGTTGTGTTTTCTTGTTATGTTTGTGTAGGTATCGTGCGGATCTTGGTGCGTTTTGTTAATATTTTAATTTATTTTTACGTTTATTAATTTATATTTAATTCTCTTATTTCTCATATTTTATATGGTTTAATTGGTGTTTCAATAGGTTTATTTGAAGTGCATGTTATATTTGCGTGTGTGTTTCTGATCCATTTAAACATTCCTCAAGGCCGTTTACGTTCTGGCCCAACAAAGGTCATATAAAATTTTTTCTATGTTGAAAAGTACACGATTTCCTATGTCACCGCTGGACCAAAACATAGAATTTTTTCGAAATTTTTTCTATGTTGAAAAGTACAAATTTTTTCAAGTTCATATAAAATTTTTTTAATGTCATTCAAAAGTAGGTCAAGGTCATTCAAAAAATTTTCAAGGTCACGGAATTTTTAATCATTTTTCAATTATATTATGTCTACTTACTTTTATAAGTAGTATATATTTTGTAAATATTTTTAAAAATATTATTTTTATTATTATTATATAAAATATTATTATTTTTATTATTATTGTACTACTTACTTTTATAAATAGTATATAATTTGTAAATATTTTTTATTTTAATTATTATTTTTTTTATTATTATTATTATTATTAATAAAATTATCATTATTATTACTATTATTATTATGATTATTATTATTATTTTAATTATTATTATTATTATTACTAATAAAATTATTATTATTACTATTAATAATACTATACTAATAAAATTATTATCACAATTATTATCAACAATAAAAAACGCATAAAACAATACATTTTTATTAGTATCAATACTAACACAATAAAACAATACGTTATTATCAATAAAACATAAATTTTTCTTTCTTTCTAGATCCATTTTTCCTCGAACATAAAAACAAAATTATTATTAATAAAAACTCTAAATAAAATATGATTAATACTAATTCTAATAAAATTATTAATTTAATTATACTAATAAAAACTCTAAATAAATTATTATCATTATTATTAAAATACGTTATTATCAATAAAACATATATATTTTTTTTTCTTTCTTTCTAGATCCATTTTTTCATCGAACATCAAAAATCATTATTATTAAAATACGTTATTATCAATAAAACATAAATTTTTCTTTCTTTCTAGATCCATTTTTCATCGAACATAAATTATGATTCATAAAAACTCTAAATAAAATTGTTATTAATACATTATTATTAACAATAAAAAACACAAATTGTCAAATAAAATTAATAAAAAATAACAAATAAATCAAAAATTATATTGAAATAAATTAGTCTGACAAAAGTACATCATCAATGTCTCTTCTGAAACAGGAGCTGTCATAGCTTGGACTGTGCGTACTTTGATAGCTTGGGCTGTGCGATACTTGATCATTATCAATGGCATCAATTTCTAAATAGTGCCCAAATGCGAGACTGGACTTTTTACCCACCCAATTACGCTTATCGTCGTTATTGGTAAGCGCAATTTTATTATTTTAAAAAGTGAATAATTGATGGTTCCGCGTCCCTATCCTAGTTTGAGGCACCGTAAATATAGTGTCATTATTAAAACAGTCTAAATATGACTGGTGCTCAATCTCTGTCCCCAGCAACTTCACCCCTTTAGCCCTCATTGAATCTTTTGTACCTAAAAGACTATAGCACTTGGGTCTTAAGAAAACCCACTCCTTATACCCGAGACCTTTACTTTGATCTTTTTAACCTCAAGGAAAAACGAATCAGTGTCTCCGGCAACGATATTTATTTCGCAATTAAATTCATTGCGATATTTCGCTAGTTCTTTATACTGTAGTTCGTACATTCTAAGTTTAGACAGGTCTAGAACTGATTGTCCGATATAACTAGGCCTGTCTAAACATATCGAATCCTTATTCAGATGAGTAGCAATCAGATTATCATCAATTATGATAGATTTTCTGAAAGTCGGTTTTGAGGCATATACAATCATCTTTTCATCAGAATTGCATAGCCTCAAATTCATCCGTTTTTTAAGGTTTTCGACTGACTTTCCGTACAAACTATTATTATAAAGTTTTAAACAATATAGCTCGCTAGTACTTTGAGCTCTTAATTTTGTGTTTTTGTCTATGTATGCTTGAAATATAGGTACTTGCTTGAATTTAATTGCGCGATGAACTTTAACAACCTTCACACCGAGAGAAAGATAAAGCCTGAGAAGTCGCCAATGAAGAACATGGTTCTTCTTAGGTCAATGCGTGAGCATCAATTTCTCTACTTTAGAACTAGTTGGACACATCTTTTCCGGCACAATCGGAAAATCATTCAAAAAATCATGTAAATTATCTGGAATCTCGATATCAACTTCCATAGTATATCCATATGGAAGGATTTCGATATCCACAACATTCGCACATTCACTCAAAACATTATCCAAACCATCATACACCCAAACAAAATCAGCTTACGGAAGATATTGGCTAAGTGCCCAACCATACAAATTATTTATATCTATATACAAGAGTTCTGTATCCTCAGAACTTGCGACATAATGTTTGTTAACAAATGTTAACCCACCCCGTATTCCTCCCTCGTAGAAATTAAACATTTCCATGTCCTGCAAAAGTTCTATGGGTTCCTGTAATGTCATGAGAGCTGACGCCTATGACATAACAGGAATTCCATAAAAATTAAGAGGTTCTAGAGTATTATAAGCAATTGCTTTTGCGCGAAATTGCTGAAAATAATTCGCAAGAAGGAATACGTCTAATTTTAAGTAGGTTAACATGTAATCTAGCATTGTCTCGCAATTTTGCTGTGTCCAAATTTGTTAGGCTGTAGCGTATTCATCAGCAGATACAGAACCCCAAATAGGAGGCAATTCAGTCGTCGATTCGAGAACCTCAAGAGATTTCGCAAAGTCATAAGGGAAAATAGCCTTGGCTCTAACAATTGCACCATCAAAAACAGAATCAGTTAAAGGCAAATCAGTAAGTGTCTTAACCGCTTTTGCTAAAGATGAATTAACAAATTGCATCCTGTCTATAAAACGAACAGGCAATTTATTAATGTATGCGATGAGGGAGATAAATTTTTCGGTAGTGGTCGGAATAATATTTAAATTCCCAAGAAGAAAAATTATTTAGACCATACTTTAAAATATGATGGAGATCATATCCCCTCAAATTATGAAAAACCACAGGTAATTTTTCTGGATTCGTCGAGAAACATTACACTTTATACAAGCAGCCCCTAAATACTTACCTGAGAAATGACAATGATCCTTAACTTTATCCCTAATAAACTTTTTGCACAAATAACAAGTGCGACAATCGTAATATGGCAAGACAATCGAAAGAGCGATTTCATCAATCTTTTTTAAAAACGCCAAAACGCAATCATCGCCAATAAAATTATAATATTGTTTTGTGTTTGTGTAGTTGTTAATTAATAATAGACCTGCTGCTATCGGCATATGTATTTAATGATGCCTTATATCCAGTGGTAAAATTGACTCAAAATCCGCATAAATTACGAATGGCGGGGTAATAGATTTTGCGAAATTTGTAAATTTTAAATATTTATTTTTAGGCAAAGTATAAAGGTTAGTGCCCTGTTTGATTTTTAATGCACAAGACAACATGGGCGTCAAATGCGGGTTTTAATCTAAAGCCGTTAAGACAATGGGGACACCAATGAACAGAGATTTGGACATTGCAAGATGTAGTCGCATGGCAGTTCATTAATTTATCTAAATCAAAAACTGCAGTATAGTGATAATTATCACCGTCCTCCAAAAGAAGTAAATAAATAGGTGTACCGTCAGTAACCTTGGACCGGTGAATTATATCTAAATGCGGATGATGGGGGATATAGTTTATATCATCTAGAGTTTTAGACGGTTTTTCGTTAAAAGTCAAAACATTTATAGCCAGCTTTAAGTCCTTATTCTTTCTTTCGAACTTGGGAATATTACAGAGTCTCATAGGACAATCGTCAATGGGATCAAAATTCAATTCGTCCAAATAATTCTCATAAGAAGAAACTCTGTTTCTATGGGTGCGAACTACACTACGTTTTAAAAGGGCTAATATACTATATATAAAACAATGATGTTTATTGTTTTGAACGTTAACTATAGCTTTTTTGCCAGATAAAGATTTCGGTGTTGGGATATAACTATGGCCAGCTAGTCTATTTATAGGGAAATACTTTGTTAATATAAAATCAATTTCTTTGATTTTAACAACTCGCCATCCGCTCCCTAAATATGTGAATCTTTCTATTTTATTATTTAATTTAGTAATACCATCAAGCAGAAAATTATCAGAGAAAAGTTCTGCCTTATTACTGAAAAAGTTGTCTTTTATTTCACCATCTTTTTCGAATTGGATAAGAATGGCGAATTGTAATTTAACCAACCCCATTTGGTTAATTTCATATTTTAATCTATTAACTATTTTATTTGTTAATGAGATTTGTATTAGATTCTCATATTCTACATCAAATCTAATACTTTTATGACTCCCATTTAAATCCGACCTTATTTCAGGTTCATTATCGATATTAATCGAACCCCTATTTGATTATTATCATCGCTAATGATGATTTCTTCATCATCACTAATGATGATTTCTTCATCATCGCTAATGATGATTTCAACCCTTTTAAGTTTAGAGGGAACACACTGAATATCTGCAGCAGGTCGTTTATTATGTTTCGACGTATTATTGTTGTTATTAGGTCTCGACATATTATTATTATTAACATTATTATTATTATTATGTTTCGACGTATTATTGTTGTTATTACGTCTCGACATATTATTATTTAATTATTATTATTATTATTATTATTATTATTATTATTATTATTTTATTAATTATTGTCATTATTGTTATTATTTTTTCTTTTATTGTTATTATTTTTACGTTTAAGGATTTTTTGTAAAAGCGCTTTTTTATTTAATGTGAATTGATTTAAGTGGGTAGAGTGCCCCTTATAAAAAGCTAAATATTTTATATCCTGGGCAGTCTCGCATTTAGGGCATATGAAAAACTTGATGCCATAGAATTTTTGACCGTAGTATCGCTTCATTTCAGCATGACATTCTACAGAATGACATGTTGAAGCGATGCAATACTTTGGATATAATTTGCCTGTTAAAAAATATAAAATTTAAATATATGTTTTCATCAATTATAAATTTTTTCAACAATAAATATAAATTTTCATCAATTATAAATTTTTTCATCAATAAATATAAGTTTTCATCAATAAATATATGTTTTCGTCAATAAATATATGTTTTCATCAATAAATATAAGTTTTCATCAATAAATATAAGTTTTCATCAAGTATAAATTTTTTCGTCAATAAATATAAGTTTTCATCAATTTTAAATTTTTTCATCAATTATAAATTTTTTCATCAAGTATAAATTTTTTCGTCAATAAATATAAGTTTTCATCAATTATAAATTTTTTCATCAAGTATAAATTTTTTCGTCAATAAATATAAGTTTTCATCAATTATAAATTTTTTCATCAAGTATAAATTTTTTCGTCAATAAATATAAGTTTTCATCAATTTTAAATTTTTTCATCAAGTATAAATTTTTTCGTCAATAAATATAAGTTTTCATCAATTATAAATTTTTTCATCAAGTATAAATTTTTTCGTCAATAAATATAAGTTTTCATCAATTTTAAATTTTTTCATCAAGTATAAATTTTTTCATCAAGTTTAAATTTTTTCGTCAATAAATATAAGTTTTCATCAATTTTAAATTTTTTCATCAAGTATAAATTTTTTCGTCAATAAATATAAGTTTTCATCAATTTTAAATTTTTTCATCAAGTATAAATTTTTTCGTCAATAAATATAAGTTTTCATCAATAAATATAAGTTTTCATCAATTATAAATTTTTTCATCAATAAGTATAAGTTTTCATCAATTATTCAAATTATTAATATTTGTTTTTATTTAATCCATTTGGATTAAATAATAATAAATGTTAATAATATTAATAACATTTTATAAAAAATATTTATAAAAAATAATAAAAACTAACATTTATCCGTATCATCTGTATCATCGGTGTCATCCATAGAAATATCATCTTCCCCAGAAACGGGGGCATAATTGTTGTCTTCCCCAGAAACGGGGGTATAATTGTGGGCATCATCAATAAATTTGTCTTGCACAGAAATATGGGCATCATCAATACAGAATTGCGCAGAATTGAGGTCATCTTCAGGAATGGCGTCATTATTGTCCAAATCTACTAAAATAATAATAAAAATAAAATAAAATAAAAAATTTACCATGATCATATTCAGTATCATTGATAATAATTGTCTGCGTATCATTGATTACAATTACTTCATTTTCTAAATGTATTTTATAATTTATTAATTTTGAAAAATAAATTTACCGCTATCATCCGAATCCTCGATTAAAATAACTTCTGGAATATCTTTTTCGGTTACATCGAACCAATTAAATGTACCTTAATCAATAATAATAAAAGTAATAATAAAATAAAAAATTTACCATTTCCCTCTGCCATAATTGTCGTAGAATGCTGGTATTCTCCATTTTGAAATTTTTGAAAATCGCGCTTGATAAATTTTGAAAATTGAGAAATTTTTTGAATTAATTGTGACAACTTTGGAAATTATCAATGTTTATAAAGAGAATTAAGTTTTCAGGATTTAGCCAATCACATTTAAGCAATACACACATATAGGTGAGAGATTTTTATGCATGCAGCCTATAGTGTGTAGGTATGTTTTCTTTGTAAATCACATACTTTTGTTTGTATGTGTTTTCTTTGTAATTCACATACAGTTTTGTGTGTGTATGCATGCACTTATCACGCACTTATCATGTGATGATCACGCACTTAACATGCACTGTCTTTGTGACCATTAATTAATTAATAATAATATTAATAATAATAATAATAAAACATAACAATAAGACATAACATTTATTATACATCAAATCGCTTGGATAATAACCAAGCTAAACAATGTTGACCACATGTTAAGGTCCATGGTTTTTGATACATAGTTTTATTATATACAATAGGTTTACCCATTGTTTGCAGTTTTGAAACCATTAAAGCAAGATAATAGAAACCCATAGGATCAAATACAAATATCTTGCTAGGTTTCATATATATTGCTAACCAATGTTCTCCACCGAGATGAGATGATTGAGTATTGACGATTATGGCTTGATTATTACGTAAATATGGAATTTTATCAAGAGGAAATACCCCTAAAAATTCATGTCCTAGTACTTGTTTTCCGATTCGATAGACCTGAACAGAACTACATCAATAATATTAATAATACATAAAAAACTTAATCCATGACAAATTATCATAAATTATCTATACATTTATACCACTCAAACTAGTAATGTTCGTTCAAATTAATAATGTTCGTTCAAACCAACAATGTTCGTTCAAACCAACACTGTTCTGTTTGCAGTTATTTGAACCTCATTTTCAAATACTCCATATATTACAACATGTACCGGTTCAGTTGTAGCTTTAGCAAACTTTATATATAATCGTAAATTTCCATTTTGAGGTAATTGACTCTGATTTAAATCAAAATCGGGTGCCAAAACAAATGTAAAGAATGGATATTTGCTTTTAAAATCTTCAAGAGTTATTCCACAATTAAGGTTTTTAGCAAATAACCCATATTTCTCACTATACTCTGCATATATGTAGCACAATAATTATCATTATCGAAATCTTGAGTATATGTTTCTCTATAATCACTATTTTTCGATAAAGTTAACGATGTTACTCCAAAATTTTTGAAAATTGAGCACGATGTTAAGTATGATCCATTATATTGAGATTCACTTTGAAATGTTACTAATATAAAGTTGGGCATTCTTCTATCTCCAAATATTTGTTCCTTATAGAAAGAAGCTGAACCTTTAGCAATTGCAAATTGAACAATTTCCTTTGTTTTCAATGGATATATTGCATGCTTAGAATTAAAACCCGGTTGATGACCGGCTAATACAGAAGGCTCAACACGAACTCTTCTCACCAATAATTTTGCATCAACTAATTGAAGAATTGGTGCTGTGGTAGCACTTGTTAGTGATAATGCAGAATCAGATCTTTTCAATCTAATATGTACATTAACACCTGGGAATAAATATTTCGGTTGATCCATAAAATCGAGTTGTAATATGACTGGTAAAATTTCGAGCCTTTATCACTTTCTCGTCTCACTACAAACCATAGGAGTTAATGTATTTTTAGTATCGCATATCGTAATTTTTATATAATTCTATTAGAGCCTTTGTGTAATTATGTATGTACCACCTCAATCATTGTATTATTAAATCCGAGAACTGCATCTTAAAGTTATGAACAAAATTGTTTGGTATAATCATAGGTTTTCACCAACGTTTTCTTCTTATCTACAATTTGTTTGACATTAGCATGTATCGTTCAATCTGATATGTTTTGGAACAACGATTAATTTAAATTCAAATCAGTTCGATATCCATATAGATTATCGAGAATCGTCTTAAAGCATCAATTTCAATTCCGCTGGGAATGGCTATCAAATAACACAACGTTTGAGCGGTGCAGTCGTTCATGTTTGAAACATACCTCAACCTAGTAGAACTTCCGTAACTCGGAAAGCTTTGATCAAAGATGGTAATATTTCTGCCACTCATTATCAACATCTTAGCGGTTTTTATACAAAGAATGCGTTTAGAGAATAGAAGTGCAATCTCCAATATCACCACCAATCCATAGTTTAACAAATAATATGATCGCCCACCACTTGCTATGATATACAATAAATATTAAAGTCAAATAAATTGTATCTTTTACTAAATTCAATAATTTCCCTATATCACGAATATTTATTTCTATATTGTTTATACATAATGTTGATACTGGTAAGTACATGGGATTATCGATATTTATATTGACAACTTCATCCTGGTCATGTTTATCAACCAAACAGATTTCAATAGAGGAACCAAAGAATCACCAACAATTATAGGATCGATGATGTTAGTATATATGACATTTGCCTATGAAGTTTTATTATTTTGGTTGCGTACACCAAAAGCACTTGCCCTGATATGTTTGCTTATCTAATCCAATGTATTAGTCAAATTTTTATGAAATGTAACTTCACAAATGTTATTATTCAGACTGAATTTGCATATTCCATCTTTAAGAAATTCAATAGTTTTAAATATATGTAAACAATTGAATGAAATATATTTATGTAATTCTTCAAGGTTTCAATATATAAATCATTAGTAAATGTAAATGTATCTTCCACCTCATTAATATATGATACAGATATTTTGATGTTTTCGATCGTTACACTTTTCTCATCAAATGTTTTGAAACGTATTAGGTATTCAGTACCAGGAACAACTATAATAAGCTTATCACTACACATTCGCTTGGCATCCTCAATACTTTCAAACTTTATTGTAAATGGACTAAAATCACAACTAACATTCAATCCATATTTAAAAAACATGCCACTATTTTCATCTAAAATTTGATTCGGAATATGACAATATCGTTCAAAATTATTGATTGTGAAAATACCACTACATGTTTTGGGAACACGGTTCTTGTAACCGATTTTACAATGACTATAAAATGGAAATGTATTGTACACAAATGTAAAGTCTTGCAAAGCAACTTCCCAATTTCCATGTAAATACATAGTATTTTGAAGATTAACCATAAATTTACTCGCTTGATTTTCTGGATAGATTAGTGGGCAACTATTGCTAGGTAAAATTGTATAGAAACTCATTTTACTAGGTCTTTTGATGATATCCACGAGGGTTTTTGATATCCATGCCATTTGACATAGTATTGTTTATCCTTACCCACTATTTTAGTTTTCAATATTTTCTGAATTCTGAACACTGTAGGTTTGGAAATAACTTGTAATTCCTGTTCATAGAATTTCCCTTGTATTACATTGTTATCACTATCTTTAATAACATACATTACAGGGCTCTGTTTAGTATTAATTTTAGTAATTCGAAATACTTCATCACTCCAATTACTATCGAAATTTTTGATGAAAGGTGAAGCAGATATTTTACTAATTCTAACGTAATTACCAACTTTATATTTTGGTTTTGTAATAGCAACTTTTTTAGATGGTACTCTTGTTTTTGAGCTGATATCTACGGGTCTCAAACCATTCGTGATGAATTATTATAACTAACAAGTATTTTCGAAAATACATTTATCCATATTCTTCAATCTATACCTCAATGTCCGGTTAAATCTTTCAACATGTGCGGCTTTGTATTGAGAATGTACAGAATAATGATTTATTTTTAGCCGATCCAGGATTTGCTTAACTTTACTATTGTAAAACTCCTTGTCTATAATAATAATAATAATAATAATACCTAAATCGGTTTGAAAATTGTCTGGATGCTCATTTTTAAACATATTATTAATTGCTTTAGATATTTCCTCTGCAGATTTTGTCTTTGTTGGTACACCGCGGGCAAAACGACTGAAAACATCAATAAATGTTAAAATATATTTATAACCCTTGTTAATCTTCGAATACGGTATCATCTCCATCAAATCCATTTGCCATAAATGATTAATACCGAATGTCTTATAAGCTCTCGTTGGAAATCTTTTCCGCATCGGTTTGTTTAAACTGTACGCAAGCTGATCTGACAACCACTTTTGCGTTTCCTTTTTCGAATTTGGGAGTCTTTTCTTTAACTTTGCCACTCCACCGAAACCTGCCTCGTCTTATGGGTTCGTCCAAATCTTCTCCATTACAACAAGATGATTTAAATTTTAATTTAACATTAGGTAATGATTGACCCATCGTTTATTGTGATAATAATGATAATGCTAATGGTAACATTGCTCCGATAAAACCACCTTGTTGTTTATATATGATTTTTCTCATTTGCCTCGATTTTTATTATTTACTAGCGATAACAAAGGTTTTCGATGTTTATTCAACACTAGTTTCTTAGATTTACTAATTTTAATTTTACCTCTGACTACGTTTAATAGAATTTTGAGTAAATCATCGACAGCAAAAGTTGGAAATGATTGTAAAATAGACATTCTTTTCATACTCGAAGCCTTTAACAATGCATTAAAATATGGGAAACTCCTATGATTTTTTACAATTTTAACTTTTTTCTTAGTCTTTTTAATAATGTTTTTCGAAATAAGATTCATTGCAGGGTAATTCTTGGTTATTAGTTTTTTAGATGGTGTATAACTAGTTTTTGGTGGAACACGCTTCTTTTTAATACTCTGTCTAGGTTTTCGGATATTTTTAAGCCTGGATTTCATAAACATTTTTACATGTTAAAGTTTTCAACTTTGTTTATATACCATGGCACCTTCTTTATTGAAAATATCTGTTTTTACCCGTAAATTATCATTGCATTGTTGTGTGAAATCAAGAAATATATATTCATGTGGTGATTTTGTAGCATCTTGAAATGCACTGATGAGAAAATTACGATTATTAGGGTATGCTTGTCGAGCAAGAAAATCAATAACTGTTGCATCTCTAGGATTCTTGAAAATAACTAAATATTGAACATTTAAATTCCTTGTTCGATGGGCGCCACCCTGGTGAAATAGATTTTGAGTAATAAAGATCACAGTAACACCAGCATGTCGACTGATTTTTGTGAATAAATTATTAAAATCTTTTTCTTTATTAGCTTCCTGATACAAATCATCAATAATGATGACATCATTTTTCCTTAAACGACTTGACCAGTTTTTATCAAAACACAGAAATTATCTTGAGTTAATCCATGTCCTTCATCTGCACCCCTATGCCAATAAATCTTGTTGAATTTTGTTTGAAATAAATTAGATTTCAGTAATTTACACACAAACATAGTTTTACCACTACCACTTGGGCCAACGATTTGATATACAGCATCATTTCTTAAGTCCATTATTAATTTGTATAATTATAGGTTTTTGTTTATATTATATAATTTAATGAACTCTTTCTAAAAATCATATATATAGCTTAATATTTCTTTATTGTTTAATTATGTTATCAAATATAAATTATAAAGGAACTTTCGATGTATCAAAAATGACGTTTCCAAATGGTAAACCCCAGCAAATTGTTGATAGAAGCGGAAAATACCCTATAATATTTTTCAAATCAGGCAAATGCAGAATCATGGGATGCAAGAAACCTTTGTACGTCAATAAATTGCAATACAGAATAAAGGAAATTAAAATACAGTCAATTACAGTTACCATGGATATGGGACAATCTATCAATCTATACAACATGTCAACAAAATGTCTTTGCATGTTTGAGCCAGAATTATTTCCTGCACTGAGGCTTTTAAAATACAACCCAATGTGTGTTAACGTGTTTGCCAGTGGCAAAATAGTCATATTAGGGTTGCGAAATCTAGAGTACAAAAATATTGTTTGTGACATACAAAATGAAATCATCGGATTGGTCGATATCTGATTGGCTAATGATTGATTAAAACAAATTGCTTATTCATTTTATTTCATTTTTAAAATGGAAAATATTATGATGACGAGCACGAAATTAACCAAGAAAGAAATCGAAAACTACGGTAAATTTATTATTTATAATTTATTAATATTATTATCTTTGTTTCCAGATAAATATCAGGCCGTGATCTTTTTCTACCCACAACTCCGAGCAATAGTCAAAGACCAGCCAGAATCAATAATTCCAGATCTGGTGTATGGAACAACCAACATATGGATTTTCAACATAATAGATCAAGCTCTATGGGATATAAAGCTTGACCGAAGACCGAAGGAGATGGAACCCGAATACCGTTGTATTCTGGGTTGTAGCTGCTGCGATTTCCGATACCAGCGCTATGTGGAATGGTGTCTGGCGAAATCCGTTAGGAATTCATCTAAATATCAACTTTTTCGAAAATAAATGTTTGGTATTTTATTTTTTTGCTTTGTTTTTCTAGTTTTAGTGTTGGTAATAATAATAAATGTTTTGTATTTTTGTAGTTTTATTTTGGTTGTTGTAACAATAATAATAATAATAATAATAGTAATAATAATAATAATAATAATAATAATAATAATAATAAATGTTTTGGTAGTATTAGTTTTATTTTGGTGGTGTTAACAATAATAATAATAATAATAATAATAAACACGTGATATTAATAATGCATTTTATATATGTGATGTGCGTAAAATCATATACAAAATCCACGAGTTAATTCACATACAGTTTTCCAGTCACACACTTGTCTTGCACTTATCATGCACTTATCATGCATTGTCTTTGTGATCATACATGATTCTGATTGGTTAATCAGTATCTGCCAAGGGTATAAAAGCGCGTCACCACCTTATAGAGATCATAAATCAAACATGACCAAGAAAATAAGCGTCCAACCAGTTCAGATGTTCCACAATTATAAAATGTATTTTTTAAAGGAGCCTATTAATATGCAATTGGCAAATCCGGTCAAACTCAATAAGACTCAATTTCAATCTCTCGCTGGCACTCTCTCAATGTTAGATATCAAGGATATTGATAATACGTTCAAAAAGATCAATTCCAATTTAAAATGCAATGAAAATGCGTTCTTCACGAGTCAATATACCAGATATTATGATGCATTTACAGAAATTGGATTCAAAGAACAGGAAAACTGGTATATAACAATAACAATCCAAGGATATAAAGCAGATCAAAACGATGTGCTTTCTCCAATCTGGAAAATTGTTACTGCTAGACTTTCACAGTTATTTTAGTGTTTAGTGTTTAATAAATGTATTAATGTTTCTTTGTTATTCTATAAACAAAATTATAATTAGTTTTAAAATAGTGTTAAAATGATGTCTGAAAAAGGTAAAATATAAAATATAAATAATTAATTAATTTAGGTTTAGAATATTTAATAAACTTTTTGTTTGATAAACTTGAAGAAATAACCGGTGTAAAAATTAGAGATATGTTGACTCTAGTTGAAGCATTGAGTAAAGAAGATTCATGTTCAAAATGTCAGAGTGACGATACTGAAATTGTTAATGATGGAGATACTGAAATTATTAATGATTCTGAAGAAATTATTGAGGATACTGAAGATACTGAAGAAAATATTAATGATACTGAAGATACTACCGAAATTATTAAAGATGAGCCTACCGAATTTAAGAATTGTATTGACCATGTTATAGAAAATATTATGATTGAATATTGTGGAGATGAAGCATGTACATGTAATAATCAATAAATCTTTAAAAATGTAGTTTTTTATTAATAATAATAATAACAAAGAAATATTTATTAAGATCTACGATAAACTTTATTACATAAATATAAAACAGATGCTCCAGTAAATAGTTTTAATAAAAATTTGCAATTTTCGATATAAATATAAGAGCGTTTGGCTTCTGCGGCAACTTGAATAATCGATGTCCATCCACCGTTTGTTTCTACCCACGGGTCAATTTTTGTTTCTATCACCTAAATAATGATAAATTAATAACAATATAAAGTAATATACTTCTATAGACTATTGGAAATAATTTTCATAGTCGGATCCAGATTTTAATATCATGTGTTTCATATACATTAATCCTACTATTATTCGAATCCATTTATTATTTTCATCGAACACATAACTAAATAATGATTGGAATGCCTTCTTTCTCTCCAATGTTGGCAAATTGAGAATTTTTTCATAATCAAATGGGATGTCTTCAACGATTTTCTCGGTACGGTTTACCATAAATTTTATGTTTTTAATGATATCATCTTCTTCTCTATTATTAGAGACCAGCTCATTCAACAAAGTTATAAAAAATTTAGTTTCTGGCATTTTATAAAAATATTTGAAAGTGTAAGCTTATTTATACTATATTCGACCAATCAGAATCATGCAATACTAAGAAAATATGTAAAAATATATAATGGAAATGGCAATGATGATTTGTTGGCACTGTTAACTTCTTTCAAGTTGTTGCCACCACTGTTAACTGGTTGTTGTAATTTCATTATACGATTGAACTGATCAGTTGTTTTATTAGAATAAAATTTTATACTATATTGAACTTGATTCATCATTTTTTCACTAAGTTTACGATTTTCTTTCAATTCTAATATTGATTTTCTTAATTCATTTTGGATAATACCAATGGTCTTATTTAGATATATAATATCATCCTATAATTCGTTTTTAGCTCTTTTTAAAGTCTCATATGTATGTTCAAATCGGAATTCTAAATTACTCATTCTTTCAGATAATCTTTTGACTGGAGTTTTCAAATATCTAGGCCTATCTATCATATACAAAATATCCATCAATACTGCTGTATCAGGACATACACATCTAGTTGAATTTTTACCTTGAACGGTTCCAACAATTGAGTTGACCATATTAAAAACTAATAATATTATTAAAATTTCTTTTATCATTTTCAAATCTATATAAATTAATATTTATTGTTTATAGCTAAAGATTTGTGTGTGTGTCTAAATTAGTATAAAAGTAATTGTTATTTCAATTTTTATCATTAAAATGGTTGTACCGAGCGCAGTTCAAGCTATGAATGAAATTAAACATTATGGTAATTTATTATTACTATTATTATTATTACTTGTTTTTAGATGATTATTTTAAAGTTATTAAAGAACGTCTGCAATTCTATTATCCAGAAATACATGGAATCATGGATAAGCCAGCATCAATAATTCCAGACTTGATATTCAATCATACATCAATATGGATATTTACTGTAATCGACGAGTTCCATATGGGATATCGAACAAAACAATTTGTCAAAAGATATGGAACCTGAATATCCCTGTGGTGATGGATATCATTGCTGCGCTGCCCGATATCGGAAGTATGTGGAATGGGCTTTGAATAAAGCTCTTCGACAATACTACTATAGTAGAATTATCTCTTTATAATAAAAGTTTTTGCTGTATGTCTTGGTTTTTAATTATATAAAAAAATTAATATTTATAAAATAATAATAAAAATAATAATAAAAAAAAATATTTACAAAATATATACTACTTATAAAAGTAAGTAGACATAATATAATTGAAAAATGATTAAAAATTCCGTGACCTTGAAAATTTTTTGAATGACCTTGACCTACTTTTGAATGACCTTGAAAAATTTTTATATGACCTTGAAAAAATTTGTACTTTTCAACATAGAAAAAATTTTGAAAAATATTCTATGTTTTGGTCTAGCGGTGACATAGGAAATCGTGTACTTTTCAACATAGAAAAAATTTTGAAAAAATTTCGAAAAATATTCTATGTTTTGGTCCAGCGGTGACATAGGAAATCGTCTACTTTTGAACATAGAAAAAATTTTATATGACCTTGAAAAAATTTGTACTTTTGAACAAAGAAAAAATTTTGGAAAAAAAAATTGAATGACCTTGACCTACTTTTATATGACCTTGAAAAAATTGTACTTTTAGACTTAGAAAAAAAAATTTTACAGGGCGGGTGGGGGAGGGGGTATCTGGTCCAGTGGTGACATGGTCTAGCGGTGACATATCCACCTACTGGCGAGGAAAGAAATTAACGTAATTAGTATAGACTTAACGCAAGGACCAGTATGATGCGCTAATAAACATTATAAAATACGAATAGATCAGATGAAAATACGCAACATCGCGAAAAGGCTACCAAATTATGATAATGTAGATGACCAGAGGTCTAAGTAAAAATAAAACGCCCCAAAACAAATAAGATAAGCATGATTAGCATCCCAATAATGGAATATAAACCCTTACGTCATAGTAAATAATCGAATCATCAATCATAGCATGAGAACCAAATAACGAAAATATTCAATTTAATTAAAGCTCCAAATTTAGAATATCATAACATCATCCGAAAATCCGTCCCTGAGATGTAGACGACGAGTGACTCGTTGTATAATCCTCTTCACGTTGAGGACGTAGAGATAAATACTCCGGACAGGCACATCTTTACCAGTTATTAAAATCCGAGTGAAAACTTGACAAATCTCGATCTTAACTAATTTCCATCGAACAGAACAGGAGTTCAGCGCTAAACCAGTTCGACTATCTAGATCCATTCCCTTGGTTAACGATGAAGACGGCAATATCGCGATCCATTAAATCCACTAGAGAATAAGCAAGAACAGTACAAATATTCTGATTACAAATAGGTCATAGTCTTCATTATTGATACGACACGTGCATATCTAAAATAACCATCGACACGAACACTCATAAATTTCACTGGTCAAATAGCAAATATAAGATAATGAAAACGTCAAATTGAACCACCAACTGTCACGAATAATAATTAAATTCATCGATCAATAAACCAACACGAGACCATAGTCGAATTTGAGAAAAATAATTGTTGACAGAATTAGATTAAAATTGACAAAGGTTATCTGCTGATCGCAATAAACAATAGTTTTCATCTAGTTTAGACACGTCACTATAAGTCCAGGTTCTTAACTATAAAAGCCATAATAAAAATCGGAGGTATTATAATAAATTTTCATAATGAACTCCAGCTCAAGGAACGACGAACACAGTTATGAACGAGTAAAGGATTCTATGAAGGGACGAATCTCAAGAAACGACGCTTCTATGCCAAGCGGGGAAAGGCCACGAGGTAGTTTTCGTATTTGCAACTTTCTTTACGTTGTGCCGGTACTTAAAATTATAACCCATCGAGATACATGTAGTAAAAATAGATTATCTTATAAAAAACATCACCCTTGTCTCTTCATGAATAGACATTTGCCGTTATAAATTCGAGTTAAAATCTATTATATATATTCAGATCGTAGAGACCCAAATGGAGGATGGAGCAATGACTCCCGGGTAACTCTTCAAATTTCGAGCGCTTCGGCCGCTCGGTACCGCCAAGTATTATGGGATAATGGATACCTCTTATCCACCTATGGAGATTCCAGCTGGCCTAGACGATCCGAATACCGAACAGAGGAAGTGGAGTTACCGAGCATCGCTATCAAGCGCGAGCCCGGCAGAAATCCAGCCCGAGAAGCTCGCCAACGAGCCGAATTTACAGCAATGAAGATGGAACAAATGGAACAAAAATATCATCGGAAGGCAGTTCTAGCCAGATAGCGGCTAGCTCAGGTAAATCGGGACATAGCAAGTAAGAGCTATCCCGAGTACAGATGGCTTTGCTCCAGAGTATGGAGTCTCTTTCGACTTGGATGACCCAAGGTTATTACAAATGCCAGCCCCAACTAAATTGGTTCTACCAGAAAAGTTAATTCAGCCAACACTCAGAAATCGACTTGGATCCCGCCAAACCGGAGACCACACATATGCTAGCCGACATCCCCGATGAAACTTCACTGATAAAAGTCAAAGAAACACTCATTTTGGTGAATCTAAATGAACTAGAAGATTAATTTAATTAGTTAATGTATTACAATAAATGTTGATGTTTTATTTGTTACTTAATTTTTAGTTTATTAATACAATCATTACACTAGTATAGATGGATGAATGGAGTTTCTAACTATTTCGGTAAATTTTAAAGCTATAAACAGTAACTAGTAGGAAAAGTAAAACGTTTTTTCGACTAAACCTTAATAAACCAGAGTATTAACACAGACTATCCGGGATGTATGGAAAATAATTTGTTTATATACTACATTGATCGTGAAAATAATTAAGAGGAAAGGCCGATAGACTTTAATTAACGTTGATGATGAATACTCGTTAAATATTTTAATTTTAGAACTGGAAGCAACAAGAATACTTAATCGGGAATTAAAGAAGCTCAGGCGAGAAAACCAGCATTTACACCGACAACTCCTACAACAAAGTCGAGAAATACAACAATTAAAAGCCACTTGGGCAGCACCGGCGAAAATGAAGGAGATGTACCAGCGCCTCACAGCAGCACAACAGGGCTGGAAAGATGAAAGAGTGCTAAATCAAGCGCAACGGACGGAGATCAATGGATTGGAGGTCGCCCTGTCGGCATGCCAGGAGGGTAGTGCAGTAACTTACCCTCTGGTATTCGCCCCGGCACAATTGGCCTATCGCGACCAAGAAAAATCCCAATCGACCAACAAGAAACCTCGTTCACATGCTAGACCAGGTCGAACCGAACGGTTGCGTCGACGCGCCCAAGGAGTGCCTAAATGAACTAACAAATCCATACTTTTGAAGATCTACACTCTTTTAGTTGATAATGAATAAAATTGTTTTAGGTTATTATGTTATTATTTGAACGTAAATATAGTAAAGAGCTATAACAAAGAGAAGGTAATAAAGGGACCTGAAAAAGAAGACGGACATAGGCCTTCTAACGGCAGTCCGCTGAACCCGACATAGGACTAACCCTTAGCAGTTCTGATATCGGAACTCACCTTTGGAGGTCCTGTGACCAGTGGTTACAGTACCAACGTTGCCTAGCAACGGGAAACCATTGGCGGGCGAAAACTATTTTGTATGTATGGGGTGAAGTTCATCCACACCACTAACCCCACAAATGTTTATCGTTTTTAGAAGGTGAATATTTGAATGTTTTTACGTCATTCCGAATTTTTGAGACTAGAGATGATATGTCAACATGTCTAATATTAAGTTGATTTTTAGTAATACTAGCATATTCCTCTATAATGATTCCATTATCATTTTCTTCGTCGATATCGTTGTCATTGTCATCAACGCTAATAATATCATCATCACCATTAATATGCTCCACAAAATCAACATCCTCACTCAAGTTCGTGGGTAACTTATACAAAACATCGGCAATCGCTAAATTTATGCAATGTGCCATACATTTTTGATGCTCAGCCTCAATAGTTTTTCCTAGTTTTACCATAATTGATACACCATCAGTAGTTACTCCAACTGTATCTTTAGATATATCTAAATTAAAATCCCTTATTTTTTTTCTACGAGGGATAAACATTTTTCGTCTGGAACGGATCCATAAGCGTGCACTAATCCGATATTCCACATCGTTCCTCCAACAGAATGTACATTGATATTTATGTAGCGCCGATTACGAATAGACGTCCATTCGTCAAATGTGATGCTGAAACGTTTCCCCTCGGATTTCAATTTAGAAATTTCTTGCACTGTAGACTGTTTAATAATTTTACTATATTTCTAATACTGACTGCTGATTTCGGTATATTTTTAAATCCTCTTGCCTTTAAACCTACTCTTATGTCATGCGATTTTATAAAAATATTAAAAGACAAACCATCTCAAGCCGTCATTCTGGCAAGCACTTCAGAAGTTATTCGTTTTTATTATTCTTAAAATAGTTTGTTATCAACAATCTGGGCTGTTTAGAAACACATTATTCTACATCATTAGTAAATTCACATTTCTTTTTAAGATTTAGTCCATGTATTGTTTTTAAGTGAGTATGAAAGCCACTTGTGGATCCTCCTGTGCACTTTATTTCTTTTCCGCACTTTTTACATTTAGCGACCTGTCCTTTTTTTCAACCAAAAAAATAATTCCAAACCGAAGCTTCGTCCTGTCCCTTTCGATGCTCAGTAAATGTATTCATTTTTTAGGGGTGATAACAATTTATTTTTATCAATATTAATATTTAAAATATTACAATCCAACATACATAATGTAAATATATAGTAACTTATCGAATAATAAATATAGATTAATCAGTATTTAAATACGTTATGCTATTTTTAATTATTAGAAAAAAAGGAGAAAATATAAAATACAACCTTTATTGCAAATATTAAAGCTAATTTGTAAATTTATAGGATCTTAATCCGACTATTTTATATTTCCTTATTTAAACATATCATTTATTTGTCTAAACAGGACTCTTCCCCGGACATAAAGATAAACCATAAAAATCAGCTTAATATGCCCAGCAGCGCTATTACACGATGTTGCCATAATCGGCTCAGTATGTGTAATAAATGTACCCGATGTAGATTTTAATCCGACAAAATTTTTTGTTTTCTTCAAAGAAAATTTTATTGTAAATTTTTGTGATTATTTTCCAATATAAAATAAAGCGCATGAATACCCATTTTTATCAACTGTTATAATACCGCAATACCGGTATTTCTACGCTGATACCGGTTTTCAATCCCGGTCAGAAAATTGTCCGGGATTTTTGGTATTCGAGATCCCGGGATCCCGGTATTGGAAGCCCTAGCTACGTATCTTCATGACTTAGAACTTAGCTACCATGAGGAAGGGAATCTTTAAAGTTCAAGTAGTTAACCATGAATTAAATTAAATAAATAATTTGTAGCGAGATTCATAGGGAATTAATTCGATGGAACTAATGCTGTTCACTAATATACTTGGGACGCGGGCAAAGGAAATTAATTAACGTGTTGAAATCAACGATGTCAATGAATATTTCTCAAATAATTTTAATTTAGAGATGGAAGCGACAAGAATCCTCAGCCGAGAACTGAAAGAGCTTCGACGCGAAAATATGCATCTCCATCGGCAGCTTCTCCACCAAAGCCGGGAACTCCAAGAAATAAAAGCCATCTGGGCGGAGCCGGCAAAAATGAAAAGCGTATATCACAGACTCATTGCGCTCAACAAGGCTGGAAGGATGAAAAATTGTTAAATCAAGCCCAACGGACTCAAATAAAGGGCTTGGAAGTCGCTCTGTCAGCGTGCCAGGAGGGGAGTGCGGTGACTTATCCTTTAGTCTTTGCACCGGCACAACTGGCTTATCACGACTAGGACCAATCAAAACCTCCCAACAAACGATCCCATCCGCATACCAGGCCAGGCAGGACAGAATGCTTACGAAGACGTGCCCAGGGTGTGAATAAATGGATGATGAACTCAAGATCGAATGTTAATGAAATAAAATCGTAATTTTGATATTTTGTTTTTCCAATAATTGGCGTACATGAATAAAACAAGGAGAAATTATTAAAGGGACCTGAAAGATAAGACGGACAGAGGCCTTCTAACGGCAGTCCGCTGAACCCGACATAGGACTAAACCTTAGCAGTTCTGATATCGGAACTCACTTTTGGTGGTCCTGTGACCAATGGTTACAGTTCCAACGTTACCTAACAACGGGGTAACCATTGGCGGGCATTGAAATACTTTGTATGTAATGGGGTTAAGGTCATCAACACCACTAGCCCCACATATAATTGAATTTGCAGCGTCTACTATACGAATTTTTTTTTCTGCGTATTAAGAAAATTAGTAGAAGTAATTTTAAAATTGATTCCCTTGCTTGCGTATAAGAAACAAAAGTATACAGCTATATTATAATTATTTATAATTAAATATGTACCGACCTACTATAAGAAATTTTGTTCTACGTATTAACTGACAAATCAGTAAAAGTAATTATAAAATTGATTTCTTTTTTTCTTTACAGTTTCATCAAGTTGTTCTTTCTGTGAAAATATCATTTGACCTATAACATTTTAAAGGAAATTAGGGGGAAAAGTTGGAAACTGTAAAGGAAGCATTGCTTCCGTTGCTTCCATGGACGCTTCGTCACTGATATATATATATATGTTGCTTCCTTAAGATAAAATTTCACGCCTCGTCACTAATATATATATATATATGTTATTTTAACTGTTATTATTGACCACATTAATCTTTTGATATTAGTTGAGTATTCATCATACAAGTGTAGATAGTGTATATTGACCACAGTCCAGCAGTCAATACCCAAACGACCTCATGCCCGACCTGGAAAACCAGAGTGAGAAAAATGACGACTACAAAAATCAACGGAAAATCATCTAGAATGAACGGACTAGAAAAACGAAAATCTGATTAAT
The DNA here is from genome assembly GCA_022537955.1 of Schmidtea mediterranea. Classification (NCBI taxonomy): domain Eukaryota; kingdom Metazoa; phylum Platyhelminthes; order Tricladida; family Dugesiidae; genus Schmidtea; species Schmidtea mediterranea. The sequence continues at coordinate 168,197,322 of CM039679.1, read as the reverse complement.
ATTGCTGTATTCCAACCTAATAATATTGTTGGGCAAATACAATGTTTTGTTTAAATGAGTCGGAAATAAAACGCAAACACAACGCCAATTTAAAATCAGACTTATTAACATCAAGTAAGCAACCTTAAAATATGAGGAAAATGTAACTAAATATAAAAAAAACATAGTCGTAAATTAAAATAATAACCGAGCTGGATCAAGATCCGCGCGAAATTAACATAGAAATAACAAAATGGCATAAAGATTTGACCAGAAAAAATGAACAATTTATAAAATAAAACAAATAAAATAAAATAAATTGTTCATTTAATGTAGAAAAATGATAAAATTAAAATTAAAACCAAGGTCAAATATTGTTTTAATGCATCAAAAAGAACACGCAAGGTTAATGTGACAGAATAGGTATAAATACCGATTCATTTTCACAAGATTTTAATCATCATTAGTGAGAAATCACTTTTTTTTGCAAAAAGCTAAGCCTTTTTTTGACAGAAAAAACCGATTATCACTTTGTGAGTGATCACTTTTTCCTACAAAATGCATTAAACGTTTTTTGTCAGCAAAAATTAATTGACCTTGCAGAATACTAACAGCTTCTAAAGTGAGTCTTACGAGTAGTACGAATCAATTGACGCTCCTGATTTATATTACCGAGTGAGGGTAATTTCGAATGAGGAATGATGATATGATAACTGATGTACTAATGTTATGACAAATTATATGTATTCAGAAGTAGGGATGTATTATAAAGTCGAAATTTTTCCGGCCCACAGCCAAGACCAATCGCAAGATATTAAAATAAAAATGCAAGTCGAGATGTGTAAGTGCAGGTATATCATCCAACGTCTGGTGTCCGTGAAGATCCAGTCGTGCGTAACGACGGATCCAAACGTCAATTATGAAAACTTATAGGAGCAAAGGGGAGATAAGGGATCAGTCTTTTGGCTTACCCTCAGTCACCCCTCTCCCGAAAAATCGACTTCAAATATTTTTGACTCATCGGCTAAAATCTATCACACCGAGTAGTGAAGTGGGCACTCATAAAATCTTAACATCAATATATTTAACATTAAGATCAAATATCCAAGAGGCGAGTGGGGAAAATGAGCGAAGTCTTTGAAACTGTAAAGGTAAAAACGTAAATTAATCAAAATATGAAAACCTTAAACTAATTATTTGTTAATAGACCAATTATGAATAAAATTAAAGGTAGAAATATAAATTAAATCAAGATGTTCAATAACTTTAATGACATGCAAACCGTGAGCGAATTATTTGGTATTAGATAACTTATAAATAAGATAAGAAATACAAATGCAAATTAATTAAAATAGTTAGTAAATAGTATAAAATGTAAACCGTGAGTGGAATAGAAAATTTAGCAATAGAAACATCTTAAACAGCATAAAAATAGAAGTGTAAAGTAATAAAAAATTAAAATTTCAGAGTAGTTAGAATTATTTAATAACCGTAAAAAGAGGGGAAATAGAACCAAACAAAAATCTATATTAATTAGATAATCGACAACTTCAGCTAGAATGAATATAAAATCCTAAGGTAAAATCAGTAGAGGGTTAACGGTGATAATCAAACAATTTAGTGGATAGAGAAAAAATGAAAACTTAAATTAATGATTTAATAACATAAGACGTCAACAGATCCATTGATCATAAGACATGAGTGATGACCTTAAATGCAAACATGAAAGAAAATAATTTTTAAAGCCAATACTGTAAAGTAGGTTTAAATTAATCAACCCAAATCGACCCGTTAACGAAATGATATATCTATAATTCCCGAGGCAGGAAAAATTGAGGTCATGAGTTTCCTTTTTGTTGTTTCTTAATATCAAAGCACTCCATAGGTAAATTGACTATACAAACTAGTCACTAGGAATCAAATGAAACAATCGTTCAGTTAGAAAACAATATTCTTGTAGAAAAACAAAACATTAATATCGACAATAAGAAAATTGATAGTTGTTGAATAGTAAACAATCCATAGAGAACACACTGACCGATCTGACCCATTCGTTTTTCCAGCTGCAGGACTTAAATGACCCGCCACTGCCCAACAATACTTCACTAGCACCGATCACCAATCATCTCGTAGTTACCAGAATTCCCCAACTAAATTGTGATTCACTGGAATCCATTCCGAAATTTATTTACGCTACGGTGACGATACTTAATCCATAACTGGAACAAACCTCAAATGTAAATGAATAGAGAAAGAACAAAGGACAAACGTATTACTAATGGCGAATACAATTATGCCGAGTATAATTAAAAAATCATGTCATCGTCTAATGAATAAAAAACCCCAACTGTGAAATAATCTAATAAATGAACCACCTAAATCCGAGCAACAATTTCCGAGAATTCAGAAAATCTAAAAATGAATTGATTCTAGCCAAACCTATCATCATAACCCACTTCACTAGAGAGAAGAAAATAAACCTGCTGTAAATAATAATTTCCATGAATAATGCTACTGCTAGATCAGTGTGCAAGATGACTAATCGAGTTTTCGTAAATCAAATTAATTTTTCTCGGGAATCCCAACGGTGAAAATGTCAAGTATATTCTGGGAAAGAGAAAATTGATTATTTCAATGAAGAATTGCTGGAATTAAATGCCAAAATTCCGAAAGTGTGCCTAATTACTATATAAATCGAAGTAACGAAATAACGGTATTGGTAGCACTTATAAGCAATTATCAATGACCAACAAACAAAGGAAAATCAGAAACGAAGGGTTTTTCCACGCCTTCGACTATAGACTATAACGACGGAAGGTCAACACACCCCAGGAGTCCAAGTGGATTGAGATCGAAAACTATGACCGATAATTCGGGAATAGCTGGTAAGAAAAATGCTTAATCTTCATAATAATTTAAATATTACTACATGCGACCGCGTAATGACTGAGGACCTTGACCCGGAAGATTGAATACTACTCAGAAGATTATAGAGTTACAAGATAGATGTCTGCAAACGATGTGACGAATCAGAACAAGGAGATCCTACAAGGGGATATGCTATTGAGATAGGCTTGCTCATGGAAAATAAATGTTAATATGTGTTGAATGATTACATGAAATAAAGTTGAGTTTTATCTTCCTTTTCTTTCTGAGTATAAACTAAGCCGAAGGCCTCAGGATATTACAACTGTCATATTATTCAAGTAGAATTCAAACCCCTTAAGCTGCACCTAACGAACTTGGCTTCAAATGTCACTCTCCGCAGGACCCTGTGAGTCATTTCCCAATGGTGCATGCGTGACAATGTTTAACTTATGAAATTTTAATGCCAGCTTAATACTTGAGGCCGAGAAAACAAAGATTTAATTACGTGCGAGTAATGAGGAGTTATGGTATCATCATATATTAGTTTTAAACAATAAGATCATAGTGGAGATGCCTCTAAAACGACGAGACCGGTCATAAAACTATCGAAACAATAGTATCGTAAGACCGTAATAGCGTTAATGATGAAAGGACTAAGCGGCGGAGTTAATAACAGTTCATAATAATCGCAGAAATAAACAGGATCAGTCAACAAAAACATAATGAATTGATAATGCCCTATAATACTTTAATTTACCTATCCCAATGTTTAGCAGGCAGTACATCACCCATGGACGAATCTTGGGACAACGACACCCGAGCAGGACAGCCGCCAGATGTCGACAAGCGATGTGGGATGCCGAATACTCAATATCCCAAGTAAACAATTCGACCTTGCACAATTTTTCTAACCTCAACGATGAGGTCGAGCTGCCTCATGTCGTGATCAAACGCGAACCAGGTCGAAACCCCCATGCGTGAGAAGCTCGGCAGAAGACTGAGTTCAAATTGGCCAAACTGATGGAACATCAACAAAAAACGCAAGGACAGATAGTTATGGATCGCCGTCACCTAAGTAAAGTCAATGCGAACATAGCCACAGGCCGGATCCCGAGTACCGATTGGTACGCGCCAAGCTACGAGATTTCCTACAAGTTGAGTGAAATGGAGGCGCCTATTGACGTGGTGGTACCAAGGCACCTTATTCGAACAACAGCTCTAGACCGTATCGGAGTGCCGCACCACGATGAAGAACACGCATATGCCAGTTACAGGCCGAAGAAAAACTCAAAATTCCGATATAATGATGGTCGGCTAAGATATGGCCGTCCATGAGCAAAAAATTCGAAACTAAAAAATGAATGTATTGTCGATAAAATAAATCTTCTGAGTTTCGATTTCATATTAAATCAAGTGAACAATTAATTTCAATCCGTAATAATTGAATGAAATAAATATGATTAGGACGCTAAAAAACCAATGCGAGTAAAGTTAACGACCTGAGATAAAAGGCCTAGCGACTATCCATAAATTCACAACCCAAAATTAAGCCAATCTTAACCTAACGGTACAGTCACTCACATGAACGGAACTTTTATTAAACAAATATGATTTAATAAAAAACTGGACCGATAATTCATTTATAGATATGGATACTCTCCGAGCACTGAGTAGAGAACTAATAAAATCTAGACGAGAAAACGCGGACTTGCACGCTCATTTACTACAAATGAGTCAAGAAATGCAAAAGATCAAAGGGACGTGGATGGAACCTTCGTGGGCCAAATTAACCTATCAGCGCCTAACCGCTGCCCAATGGGATGGGCAGAAGAAAAACAGATGGTCCAAAATCAAAAAACTCGAATCAGAAGCTTGGAGGTAGCACTGTCGGCATGCCAAGAAGGCAACGCGGTGACATACCCTTTGGTATTTGCTCAAGTGCAAATAGTCTACCGAGAATCCAAAACCACAATTCAGCAATCAATACCCAAACGACCTCATCCTCGACCGGGAAAGCAGAGCGAGCAAAGCGACGCTCACAAAAACCAACGGAAAATCATTTAGATTGAACGGACTCGCGAAATGAAAATCTAATCAATATTGTTGAATTAAAAAATAAAACCTTCGATTGTCTCATAAATTTCTTAAGAAATGTTTCATTCTAAATTAATAATGCTCTATACCACGAAATAGAGTAATTGGCTGGAAAGAGAGTGAGATAGTAGTCAAACTAGTACAGAAGGGACCAGAAATGTAAACCGCGCACAGACCTTCTATCGGTAGCGCGTTGAACCCATCATGAGGCTGGTCCTTAGCAGTTCTGAGAGCAGAGCTCACCTTTGGCGGTCTCATAACCAGTGGTTGCAGTACCAATGTTGCCCAGCAACGGGTAACCATTGGAGGACAAGAAAGTTGTATGCAAGGGGTCAAGGTTGCAAACCACTAACCCCACAATTGTCATAATAATATAATTTTATGTAAAATTTCTATGTTATTGAATTTAATGGTTTTTCTGGATGGTCGTGACATTGATTGATGTCATGAACGAGTCCCCATTTTAATTTAATATATTTACGCATAGAAATAGAATTTTAGGAGGGCAGACAGGCGGTTCGGCTAACTGGTTAACTTTCGTTAGTTGTGGCCACTGGTCGTGCTACTCCTAATACCTCGGCTGTCCGCGACGAGTTCTGGTCGAAAGACGCAGGTCTCTACCCACAGGGCGCTGTTATAAAACCCATAGCTGATGGAAACGTCGATCGGAATTGGCAGATAAAATTATCGGGAAGAGCGTCATGACGTAGGGGAACTAGGAAAATGATTCTATGCCGATCATTTATGATGGATTTTTAAATTTCGTCAAGACGTTAATTGGCAGTTGGAAGCTAAAAATAGAATAGCTATTACGAAAATAAATAGAACTAAATGATTAAAGACCATTGTAGTAAATCGAACGTAAGATGAAAAAAGACTCTAAATTAAGGAAAATAAATAGAAATCGGACCACAGTGAAATTATCAGCCATATAAACACCTTACCACGCAGACTGAGTACTGTAGGAAGACCTCTTTTTCGTAGACTAACGACCTCAGTAATTGAATAGTCAGGTAGCTGATTTGGTAATAATACACTGAGGGAAGCATTTGTGTCAATAAAATTGTAACATAATAATTAAAATTTTCATTTTAATTAAATCAAATTAGTATGGTTGAATTTGATAAATTTAGTATGATGAGATAAATAAGTTACAATGACAAGATGATCAAAGTCCCCAGTAAATATGACTAATAACACTTTGAGTTCAGAGGTCCAAATAGACGTTCGCTAAAATAAAATATTTGCCGTGACTCCAGCTGTACCAAAATATATGCGTACCCGAAATTAATTAATTGGAATTCGTGCAAAGTTTTTAAATCCGAACTAAGTAATGTGGATAGAGAATATCATAAGATACGACGAATAGTGCAGATAGTTACAGTCGCCTACAATTATAAATTTCTTTTGTTGTTCAATTGTTAAAATCGCCATATTTAATTCCCATAAATTTATTGTTAAGAAGATGAAATTGCCGAAAATCCCAAAAATCTAACCGGCCCCATCGGTCCTGGTCGCTTCTCAGTATCTGACAAACTTGGAAACCAGCTATCAGGAGCTTCTACAGAAATACAAGCGAGTAAAGGGGACGTGGTGCTCTCCTGAGGCCACCAAGAGTTCCACAAGAAAATCTCTCGAAGGCCTGATTATAGAGAACCGCGCCCAACGGCTGACCATAGCCGAACAGAGCGCCACGCTCCGCCAAATTTTCGCCGAAAAAGAATTACAAGCGCGATTGCCGAGTAGGAGTATAGCCCAGAAAATCGATATCATTCCGGCTCACCATCTGCTGGGTTCATCATCTGGTCGCATCGGGCACAACGACATCAAGGCCACTGCAATTGGAGAAGCTCCACAAACATCTAAACCTACAATCAAACATAAACCCAATAAAAATCGAAGACGCAGGGAAAAGCGTCGGGCAGAGAACGCATTGTTGCAGGCCAATTTGAACACCACTAGAAATGAAACTTCAAATGAGACAACAAAAATCTCCAAAATTCCGGCGGCGTTAGATTTGATCTTGAGAACTTCCGATTCCGATTTGGATGCCATCTATGCCCCTCGAATGATAAATTTCTTCACACAAAATTCGGAGCCAATGCATATCAATGTGTCGAAAGAAAATCTCATGGTTAGCCTTCCGTCAAATTTGCAACTGGTTGTTACTGCTGAGCCGTCCAACATTAGGGACGAGAGGTCCACAGTCACGAGTGGAGGATCTACTCCTCAAATAACATCGATGTCAGAAGCTCCTCAAACCAATACTTACGTAAACTTGATTACCGGAAGAGCCTCTCGGCGGGACCTCGATCGAATCCCGCGAAGGCCCGGAAAGCGTTATTGCCCGGTGGATATCGACGTCAAAGATCACTAGACATCTGTTGGGCCAGAACACGAACGACCTTGGAAATGTTTAAATGAATCAGTAAAATATACGCAAATACAACATGCAGTTTCAAAATCGAACCTATTAAAACACCAATTAACCCTACCAAAATGCGAGAAAGAGAACAATTAAATATAAAATTATAAAACACAAAAATAAATTAAAAGAATAACAAAGTGCAACAAGATCCGCACGAAATAAACATAAACATAACATGAGAACATTAAATTTGGCCTAAATTTGATAATTTTCCAAGAAATGCAAAAATCCATGAAAATGGAATAAAAAATCAAAGAAATTGAATTAGAAATAATTTAATTTAAAAATTAAAAGGAAAAATTGTCAGATTTAATTACAAAAATAATAAAATTAAGAATAGAATATTCTAGAAAATAACAAGGTCAAATTTTGTTTTACTAAATCAAAAAAATAACACGCAAGGTTAGGGTCGTACAATAGGTATATAAACTGATTTATTTTCACATAATTTGAAGCATTCATCATCGTCTAATCAGTTTTTACAAAACTTGAAAGTAATTTTACTTGGAACAAGACTATTTGATGTGAGTGAGAGAATTTTTAGAAACTCTCTCCACGTCGCATCCTCGCAACCTCAATGGAGCTCTGCTTGGGTGTCGGCGTGGGGAGAGAGTGTTGTTATGTGATGTTCAAACCTTATGAATTTATGCTCAGAAAGCTTATGTAATGTGGTATATGACAAATATAAATATAAATATGAAATGAAATTTTTCCAACAATGTTATAATTGTTTTTCGGCCCACAGCCACTCACGCACCGCAAGTTAATAAAATATACACACAATTCAGGCTGTGTAGGAGCAGTTCATCTGCCAATAGCCTGTGTCCGTGAAGGTTCCGGAGTGAATAATGCAGGGCCCAAACGTCAAATCATAACCGTTATAGGGGAAATTGGGAGGAGGGGAAGTAGTTTTTTGGCTGCTCCTCCACCACCCATTTTCCTGTAATATCGACCTAAAATCTGAATTCTACAAATCGGCAAAAATCATGAACATTGAGTAGCTCAGTGAGCACTCTTAAAATCATAACGTAAACACAACTCTCCTAGGATCAACTTAGAGGGAAAGAAGTGGGGTTTTGTGCGGAAATCATTACTATGTGAACGATAATCTAACTCGGCATTAAATAGCTCCAGGATTTAAATAGAAACGCGCAGATACAATTAAGAAATCATTACTTGATTCCCACTTGACTCAACGAATAATAGGAAAATTAAAACGCCCAAACTACGTGCGGAAAATATTAACAACAATTTTATTTACAGTCCATGTAATAGGTGCATGCATAACCAGGATCAATCACAGTAATATTCCATCTATGTTAGAGAATTTAGGACGACAAATCATAACCCATATCATCAATTGATAGACCTTTGACAACCACGAATTCAAGTGCTGGTAAATCCTAAAGAAACTCGGTGAGAGAGATGTGGGATATATACCTAAGCCATGATAATATCTTAAAACCAGACATAATATCCAACCAATATCCCAACTGCGAGGAGTAAAAGAAACCCGACGTCCGCTGAAGATGGTGGAAGTGGATACGCGCATTAAACTCGCCCTCCACTCCGTTGATCCTAAAAAGTAATGTGAATCGTAGTAAAACAATAAGTTAATAAGTTCCAACTGAAAATATTGCCACTAGTGGAAATTAAAATTATCAGCCATTAATAACAGAACAACAACGGACGGTTTGTTAAAAGAAATATCCAAAATCAATAAGATCAACGTCATATGATCGACGTGGTAAAACTCAGCAAACAAGTGGGGAAGAAAAATTTGCGACGTGACAATCGATTGTTGATTGTCACACACCAACAGACAAGCGGCACGACAAGGAGGAATTAAAATACACACCGATAGGTAGCAGTTCAGGAAACACACTATTGACACACTCCACAGAATATTGTATAAAAGTCACGATCGTACGAGATGCGTATATTTTTCGTCATAATCAATATGAATAGTAACCAACCTAATGAATTACGGTCCAGGGACCATCACGTGCGATATCAAGATGCGGACGAAATTCGGCTGGAGCGAAAAACAGACGCTCGAGGAAGTAAGATTTTTCTCTTCAATTTAACAAATTTTAATCGTAAAAAATATTTATGTATGGAAACAACCGACACCAGAGAAACGAGCGTCCAAACTCGCCAATTAGTCTATAGACCCAACATGATCAAAACTAGGGTTTTTTACGATTGCACGTGAAGGGCTGAAACGCATCAAATTTTATGGCGAAAGAGTTCTGCACAATCACACGAACGTTTCCTAAAATAATTTATTGTTTAGACCAATAAAGTGTTTTAGACTTCATTATGACAATGTTATATGACAGATCTCCAGCATGATTATCATTTAAACGAGATGCGGCGAATTTTATATATTACGCGAAAGTTATCCAATTGTGATGATTATTCAAATAAACCAAATTGTTTCGCGTTCTATGACAAAATGTCCTGTACCGTTATATGAAAGTTAATTTCGCTACGATACTATTCCATGCAGCTGAACTAATTATCATGCTTCAAATTGCAAAGTCATATGCGAGCTTTTGAATTGTAGATATTGGTAAACCGACAAAATGTTTCAGGCTGTACCGCGATAAGGTCCTGTATAATTTCATAAAAGCCATCCAGTTATGATTTGTTAATGAATGAAAGATATTGAGCTTTATCGCGCTTACGCTCTGTATAGGCAATCGAACGCTATTCACGTATATTTGATGGTAATGGCATACGAGTGTCGAAACCACATGATAATATGGCACTATACAAACCACCGGAAGCCACCCAAGTCACCCTGCAGATTCGTTTATGAAATATACCGACTGCTTTCATTTTAATAACAAGCAAATACCTAGTGACCACGGCAAAGCTATGAGATCAGTACTATATCCAACATATACCCATTACTCGAGTACATGTTAGTGAAACCTTAGATCCATAATCGACCCCATCACATGCCAGGTGGAGGCGAAGAACGTCGACTTCTATCTAATGCCCAGAAAATTCTGTAAGGCCATCGAAATGAAATGTAATCCTACCGACCTCACGCGTAAAGTCACCAGCTCCACCAACGCCATCAGGCATTCAACTTATGTATCGTGTTCCGGACCTCGCGAGATGGAATTAGAAATTACTCTAACGAATCCACAACAAGTGTCCGTCATAACTACCTCCTTGCCTACCAACCCGATAAGTTCTATTGCGAAGACGTAACCCATCTATAGGTCGATGCATGATTTTACGCGAACGATTCGTTCAATAATCTAATTAATTTGCCTTGATAATGAATATCAGACCACTACAATTGCTACTAATGAATCATCTATTTACTTGTTAAACCCTAGGAATAATTCAGTTCATTAAGCTATTTAATAGATTTGTATCTACAGGTTTTTGGATGGATGAGTCGCGCATCACGATGCGATTCCCATCCCACTCCGCCGCAAAATATCGACAGGCGATGTGGGATGAGGGGTATTCTATCTCCCGGGTACGAACGGCCAGGTTCGAGAGACAGGAAGATATGGAGGACGCCGAACGACCATACATTGCCATCAAGCGGGAGCCTGGCTCGACTCGAGGCTCACCAACGAAAAAACCAACAGAGAGGTGAATAAGGCTCGCCAACATTTCCGGCAGATAAACAAAGATATAGCGGCTGGCTTGATTCCGAGAACGGATGAGTATGCCCCCTTTTTATGGCATATCCTTCGAAGTCGATGATCCACACGTGAATCAGCCAATCCCGCCGATAACAGTGTCGGTACCAAAGAAGATGCTTGCGGGAGAAAAGCGGACGAGGAACGGAGCTCAAAGACCGGAATGGAACCATACTTATGCGCAATGGTCATCACGGCAGGATCCCAGAGACCGGCCCTCCACATCACACCACATCTGATTAGACAACTGTCTTGATTTACATTGTGGTTAATCGAAATACATCATTATTAGTTTGAATTAGTATATCCTTGATCGTTGTAAAATATTCGCCCTGATAACACTCCTCCTAAGACTATAGATGAATACGCCGTAAACATTATGATTGTGATTATATTCATTAACATTCTGATTCACTATATGAATTTTTGTGAGTTATGTTATTTTCTTTTGCAGAGATGAGCCCTAACATGGTCCTGAATGATACGCTGAAGGACGCAAGCATGGAAAACAAGGACCTTCATTGTCAGGTGTTGGAGATGACCCGAGAAGTTCATCAAATCAAAGCGACGTGGATAGAACCGGCAAAAGCAAAGGTTCTATATCAGCGAGTGACCGCCGCCCAACGTGGGTGGGCTGAGGAGAAAAGGTTGACACAAGCCCTGAAAACACAAATTCGCGGGTTAGAGGTGGTGCTTGCAGCCTGTCAAGAGGGCCAAGCCGTCACATACCCCTTAGTCTTCGCACCGGCTCAACTGGCGTACCGGGATTCGACAAATGCGACCAAACCGGCAGCAAAACCACCACAGCGTCGTCCTGGAAAATTCGAACGGGCGAAGAGACGCGCTTCGAGATCTACAGAACCGTCGAACTAAGAAGTATCATGTTAAATAAATGTATTGTTGAATCAACTGTGTGTTTTGTTAAGATTTGTAATTAAGACCGAATAAGTTATGTATGAGAGGAATCATTAATGATCATGTTTATAAATGGAGGGGGCCAAAAATAGAAAAATCGCACATATACCTTCTATCAAAATGCTCCATAAATTGTGCCAGATCAAATAGAAATAACTTTTGAAAATGATAAATTAGAGGTTTAATTTTAACCGTCTATTGCTAAACGACAACAATAGTAGTACAGACATTGTAGCCACCATCTGTAATTGTCAAAGAATCCTTGGAAAAATTGTTAGAAATGACCTTAGAATCTTTTCATGCTCATTTCGAAATTGTATTTGTCATTAAGTCATTAGTTTTAGCATTCAACCTTTGATTTATTCAAAAAATAACAACATAACAATACATGTCGCAAAATCAGGATAGAACCAATCGACAATCTCATGGTAGACAAGTTCTATCGTTGGCCATTAAAGTTTAATGCTTGCTTTTGATTTCAATAAATATCTAATGTTATGTTTCAACATCATTAGTTCTCCTTCTTGGGTTTTTCAGCCCATATAATGATAGTCAATAAATTTTCCCTTTTCAAACCTAATCTCAAAAACAATGAAAAAAAGAAAGTAATTTTTATATTATAACATTAGTCACAACAATTGTTTTCAAAAAAAATTTAAATTATTATTATATAAAATCGATTTTAATTATAATTAATAAAAATTCATTAAAAAATAAATTGAGTTAACAAAGTATTTGTACTTTTAAATTGTAGACACGAAATTTACATTAAAATAGAAATTACAAATTTTACTTACTTCGGTTTGTTAAAAATAACAATCAGATGTGCATTTACGGATGAATACTTTCGAGCATTCATCTATTGTCAATAAAGAAAACACGCAGAAAATTGAATCATAGACTAATGACGTCACATGTTAAAAAAATTCAATCGAATGGCTAGCCAATCAAATATCGAATTTATAATTGTGTATATTGTGCACACCATATTACAATTTTATATAAATATAAAATTATACTTCAGAAGCTACAAAATTAATTATTAACATGAGAGAAATTGTTCACTTACAAGCAGGTCAATGTGGAAACCAAATCGGTTCAAAGGTAGTGCATAAGAATGGAAATAAATTATATTTATTTAATTAAAAATTAATAGTTTTGGGAAGTGATTTCTGATGAGCATGGAATTGATCCGACCGGTACCTATCATGGAGATTCAGATTTGCAACTTGAAAGAATTAATGTGTATTTTAACGAAGCTACTGGAGGCAAATATGTTCCACGTGCTGTGTTGATCGATTTAGAACCAGGAACAATGGACTCTGTTAGATCGGGGCCGTTTGGTCAATTATTCAGACCAGACAATTTCGTTTTTGGACAAAGTGGTGCTGGCAACAACTGGGCCAAAGGACATTACACTGAAGGAGCCGAATTAGTGGACTCTGTTTTAGATATTGTACGAAAGGAAGCTGAATCATGCGATTGTCTTCAAGGATTCCAACTGACTCACTCATTGGGTGGAGGAACAGGCTCGGGTATGGGAACACTCCTTATTTCTAAAATTAGAGAAGAATACCCAGATAGAATAATGAATACATTTTCGGTTGTACCATCTCCAAAAGTGTCAGACACCGTCGTTGAACCTTACAACGCTACTTTATCCGTCCATCAATTGGTTGAAAATACAGATGAAACATTCTGTATCGATAATGAGGCGTTGTACGACATTTGTTTTAGAACATTGAAATTGACAACTCCAACCTACGGGGATTTGAATCATTTAGTGAGTGCTACAATGAGTGGAGTGACAACATGTTTGAGATTCCCTGGTCAATTGAATGCCGATTTGAGAAAATTAGCAGTTAACATGGTTCCATTCCCTCGTTTGCATTTCTTTATTCCAGGTTTTGCTCCATTGACCAGTCGAGGAAGTCAACAATATCGTGCATTGACCGTTCCAGAATTAACTCAACAAATGTTCGATGCCAAGAACATGATGGCTGCTTGTGATCCAAGACATGGCCGTTACTTAACTGTAGCTGCTTTGTTCAGAGGACGTATGTCAATGAAAGAAGTCGATGAACAAATGTTGAACGTACAAAACAAGAATAGCAGCTATTTCGTTGAATGGATTCCAAACAATGTTAAAACCGCAGTTTGTGATATTCCACCAAGAGGATTAAAGATGTCTGCCACATTTATTGGTAATAGCACTGCTATTCAAGAGCTATTCAAGCGGGTTAGTGAACAATTTACCGCTATGTTTCGTCGAAAGGCTTTCTTGCATTGGTATACTGGTGAAGGTATGGATGAGATGGAATTCACTGAAGCCGAATCAAACATGAATGATTTGGTGAGTGAATACCAACAATACCAAGATGCCACTGCCGAGGAAGAAGGCGAATTCGAGGAGGAAGAAGAAGCAGATTAGAATTGCATTGTATTTTTAATTGGTTAAATAAATATTTTTTGCGTCTTTATTAGAAATTAGGTTACTAACGTATGACATAACTTATTGTACAATTTATCAAATATCCCGATTTGTGAAATGTTTGTCGAATTTGTGTAACTAGTTATGCAATATACTCCGTGTTTATATTAACCAAATAATGAATGAATATTTTTTAAATTAGTGATATGATTTAATTGCTACAAGCTTTAGTTTAATAACGGGTCAAAGAACAGCATGATATTAAGAGACAATTTAAAAATATTATTTCATTAAGAACAGCACGGTTACTTATTTTTGACTGACATAAAATAAGGGCGTGACGCTGCTCAAATTTTTATATGCATATATTTTCATGAATCTGAGGAATAAGGCCAGACCCCTATTTAAAATTTAATAATAGTAAGGATAATGGTAATTATAATAATAGTAATAGCAATGATAATGGATTAGAATAATACATATAATAATAACAATAATGTTGGGCCAGCACACAAATAGCCTTGTGAATTGTTTAAATGCATCAGTAATACAGCACCAAGATAACTTAAAATACAATATACAACACCAATTAAACATTTTAAAATCTGAGAGAATATAAATAAATATAAAATCAAAAACATAAAAGTAAAATAAAATAAATACAAAGTGCATCAAGAACCGCACGAAATTTACATAAAAAATAACATAATAACAAGAAAATTCGACCGTAAAATGACCATTTATATAAAAGAAAAAATTAATGAATTAAATGAATAAAAATAAAATATTTTTAGCTGAATAAATTTATTTAAAAATGTTAAAAATAAATTACCAATTTAAATTAAGAAATAAATAAAAATTTAATTTAGATAACACAAATAATTTCAAGGTCGAATTTTGTTTAATCGCAATAAAAAATAACACGCAAGGTTAAGGCCAAATTATAGGTATATATACTGATATAATTTGACAAATCTTAATCTTAATTTTCAGTATTGATTTTCCGTCGTACTTTGACACTTGATTTCAACAGTTTTACTTTAGATTAATATATTTACCTGTGAATAATGGATTCATTGATCGATGTTTTATGGATTATTACGAAGATATATTTATGAATTTTAATTTGATGGATTTTTACTTTGGATTAATATATTTATCTGTGAATAATGGATTCATTGGTCGATGTTTTATGGATTATTACGAAGATATATTTATGAATTTTAATTTGATGGATGTATCTGGTAATTTAATTTTGATTTTAATAAATTATCATAATGCATTAATTAATTTTTCAAATTGTCGAAATTTTTCCGGCCCACAGCCAAAGACACATCACAAGTTAATAAAATCATATACAGTATTCAGATTCGTGTAAGTGCGTGTAAGTGCCCGTGAAGACCCGGCATGCGGAACGCAGGGATCGGAACGTCAATATTATCCGTATATAGGGGAAATTGGAGGGTAAATGAGTAGCCTTTTGGCTGCTCCTTCATCATCCATTTCCTGTAAAATTGACATAAATTTTTAACAACAATCGGCTCAAAATCTCTAACACCGAGTAGTCCAGTGGGCACTCATTAACTATGAAATGAACATACATAGATCTTAAGGACAAAAAGAGGGAATGGGTAGCGGGAAAAATTGCGAAATCGTTGCAACAGTTAAAATGAATAGCCATCGGAAAAAGATTAATCCGAACGACCAAAATCATGAAAATAATGTTTTTAAATAAGAATTAAATAAATTATGTTAAATTAAAACGGAAAATATGGGCAGAACGCTGCGCAAATTTTTGGAAATAGTTAAAACACTTATCATAAAAAACTGTAAAATAAGGGCGGAACGCTGCTCAAATTTTCCGAATTGATGAAAATACTTATTGAAAATAGTAAAGTAAAAGTGGAACGCGTAAAATAAGCGCGTAACGCTGCTCAAATTTTCCGAATCGATGAAAATATAAAACCGTAAAATAAGGATAATGGTAATTATAATAATAATATAATAATAATAATAATAATAATAATAATAATAATAATAATAATAATAATAATAATAATAATAATAATAATAATAATCATGGTATTAGTAGTAATGATGATAATAATTATGATAATAATAATAGTAGTAATAATCATAGTAGTAATAACAATAAATATAATGGTAGTTATAGTAACAAAAATAATAATATAGGAAATAGTAGCAACAATTAATAAAGGTAATACATATGATGGCAACAATAATAATGCTGGTAATAATAATGGGAAACATTGTAGTTATAATAGGGATAAGGGTGAAAGATATAATGTGGGTGTATTTAACATAACAAAGGGTGTACAGGCCAAAGAATAATCTTCGACATGGACAACGATAAGAAGGACTATGGGAATGGACATAACAATGAATGATATGAGAGTATAGGTTAACATTTGAAACAGATAGGAGAATAATGAGACCTAAGAATCAAAAGCGAGCACAGGTCTTCTATCGGCAGCTCGTTGGACCCAGAGATCGTTCGGTCAATTATAGCATTAGCAATAACGCTCACTTTTTGCGGACTATCTACCCACTCGAACACAGTTCCAACGTTGCTCAGCAACGGGTGCCGAGTGGTAAGCGAAGGAAATATTTGTATGGGATTGTCTGGGTAACAACCATATAGTTTCAAAATATCAAAACCTAGAAACCCACCAATAATAAGGAACATAGTAGTTATAATAGGGATGAGGATAAGAGAGATACTGTGATGATATTGTGGGGTTTTGGTGTGTTGTCAATGTCCTTGACCCCATATGAAAATAGCTATCTTGCCCCCAATGGTTACCCGTTGCCACGCAACGTTGGTAATGCAAGCACCGGTTATAGGATCGCCAAAGGTGAGCGCCATGTAGGACCTGCTAAGGCCCGATTCCATAGCGGGTTCAACGCACCACCGATAGAAGGCATATGTGCGCTTTTCTGTTCTTGGTCCCTTCATTTACATGTATAGTCCGTCATCACTTTCTCTCTCTCTCTGATTGAAATTTTATTATCTCACGGAACTTGTTTATCAATAATTAATAATTTTAACATCACATAGACGATTTAACAACACAAAATTTTATTTATCAGAATCGTTTTAGTTTGATTGTCCCGACGATCTCATGGCTCGAAGCCTTGCGCGCTCAAACTTTCCTGGGCGTCGTTGAGGCGATTTTATTGCTGGTTTAGTTGCGCTAGTGGCATCACGATACGCCAACTGAGCCGGTGCGAAGACCAAAGGGTACGTGACGGATTGGCCTTCTTGACAGGCCGCTAATGCCACTTCTAGTCCTCGGATCTGCGTCCTCATAGCTTGTACTAACCGCTTCTCCTCAGCCCATCCACGCTGAGCGGCGGTTACTCGCTGGTATAGAACCTTTGCCTTCGATGGTTCAATCCAGGTTGATTTGATGCGATGGACTTCTCGGGTAATCTCCAACATCTGTTGATGGAGGTCTGTATTTTCTTTTCGTGCATCTTTCAGAGCTCGGCTTAGGATTATACTGGTGTCCATCTCTGAAAAAAGGAAAGACATAATCATGAATACTTCCGTTCACATAATGAAGATGAATTATAGTGAATATGAATATAATCACACAGTTTTAAGGCGTGTCAATCTAGAGTCGTAAAAGGAGATTTGGTTAGGGTAAATGGTTTTTTATAATAATTCTAAATATATGAAATCAATGAAACTAGCATTATTATATTTAAAACTACCACAACGTAAATTAATAATGTTGAAAATCAATTATGTCTTGAGGTGGAAGGCCGGTCTCTTGGGTTCACTCTCGGTGACCAGCGGGTACAAGTACGATTCCATTCCGGTCGTTGGGCTCCATTTCGCGCTCGCCTTGCCTCTGAAAGGATCTGCTTCGGCACCGATACCGTTATTGGCGGAATTGGCTGGTTTACTCGCGGATCATCGAGCTCGAATGAAATGCCATATGACGGGGCATATCCATCCGTGCTCGGAATTAAGTCAGCCTCAATGTCCTTGTTGATCTGGTTGAGATGTTGACGGGCCCGATTCACTTCCTGATGGGTTTTCTTCTGGTAAGCTTCGAGTCGGGCTAGGATGTCTTCGGCCTGTCCTCGAAGCTCGTGGGCAGGATTTCGCTCAGGCTCCCGCTTGATGGCTATGTATGGTCGTTCAGTGTCCTCCATTTCATCCTGCCTCTCGAATCTAGATTTTCTCACCGGGGAGATAGAATACCCCTTATCTCACATCGCCTGTCGATATTTCGCAGCGGAGTGGGATGGAAACCTCATCGTCACGCGAGATTCATCCACCTAGGAATCTAATTGTAAAATTTCATAAATAATCGAATAAGTTGAATTATTTACAGAAGAATTAATATATGTGTTACTTTTAATATTCATCTACAGGGGAGGTTTATTAGACTACTAATTAATATCTATATAGCCTGGATTATTTAACCTATAATTTGTCTGTCTAGAAGGGTCGTGAAATATGAATTAACACATAATTGGCATATATTAATTTTAATTATAATAAATCGGTGGAATAGGCATTATTAAAATACAAATGAACGTATATGCAATGTAAACTAAAGAGTTAATATTCTTATCTAAGTTTGTGATAGGGCGGTTTGGGTAGTTTCTCGTTCGTGATCTACTTGGAATCATTAACAGATTTAGCTTGGTTCTAGCAATTATCGCCATGATGAGCATCATAAGAAATTGATAGTCATTCGACCTTCATCGGTGAAACTTCATGTCCTTTGTAGTAAAGTTGATAGGGTAGCGTTTTCGCTCTAAGGGACTTTCCTGAAAATATATCTCGGTCTCGATGCGTTTAACTGTAGAACTGGAAAAATCGGTCCTTCAACTGAATAACGTTTGGATATTCATCATGCTCTTTTGACGTATCAAATGTAAACCTGGCATCATTTAAGTCATTTCTACCTTGAATATTTGGCCAGTTATTATTTTTTTATACAAAGTAGTTAGCATATCGTCGACTAGGCAGCCTCCGGACCATCGGCTAGTTACAGCGGGATTTCATATAGGTTTCACATTTCAAAATCCATAACAGTAAATTCATCATCACAGAAATTTGGCATTTAGCATTTATTCAACAACAAGCGGAACAGCAAGAAAAGCTTTTGGTCCTTTAGAGCATGTTCGATGTCATTTTATCAGCGATAATCGGTCAACGTTTCTTCACAGAGTCGGCGGATCAGAGCATAAATATTTATAAATTAAAATTAGTTAGTTAAAAAACAAATGTATACCTCCTTGTGCGCCGATTCTTTGCTTCACTGTAATTTTACTGGTATCCGGGTGGCGTGCGTGGTGATTCTTAGACCATGAATTATTCTTTGGAAAATTGTTCATATCGCCTGTAACTGAGAAATTTTCTGACTGAATGCCTATTTATATCGTACACCTTACTTCTATCGGGTATGTCGTTTAATTCTCTCTTCCCACTACTTGCATGTATGTGCCTGAATACTACATATTTGTGTACCTCGCATGCTACTGTGGAGATCGACTTCCGCCAGATGTCTCCTGCCACGTGGACATTCTCTACCTCGTCAATTGATTTTTGGTGAAATTCTCATGCACTTTGCCACGTCTAGAGGCCAATCGTGATTGTCTAGAATTTATTTTAGTGGATTTCCAATTCATCGGTTGATCCAATCTTAAATTTTCTATTAATTTTTCGGCGTATTCAGTTTAAATTTCTGGTTAGTTTAATATTATTTTATCGATTTAAATTTTAGTCACATTAAAGTTTTAGCTCACAATATTACCAAATTTATTGACCTTCATTGCCTCTACTACGATTTCGTCTGTTTATCATTCTACTGAATTCAATTAATGTTGGTTATTATTCCGGGGCTTGAATACTTCATTATGGCGTTATAGTCATTTGGGTCCTTATTCGAACGTATTTATAGGATTCAAAAGTGCCTCTTCCAATTTATTCCCCGTTTTGGTGGAATTGGAGTTAGTACGACCTTGTTTTAATGAATAAAGAAAATCTTTCGAGGTTATGAGTTGATTAAAATCTCGTGGTACCATCGTTCATGATTAGATGTGATTTCGTTTTGGTTTGGTACAAGTTTCAACTTGGGTTATGGTATTCCGCCTCACTGATTTGAATTGTGTTAAATTTTATTTGGGAATTTTGTCTTTAAATGCTGGTGTATATGTGCTTAAGTTGGTTTATTATGGATTTGGGTTGATCCTATGTATTGAATAGTTTTATTAATTAATGGGGCGAATAAATTTTTGAGTTACGGGGATTTGAAATTTTTAATTTGCTGGTTATTTAATAATAATGAATCCTAATTATTGATGCTATCTGTACGTTCGTTGATTGCTGCTGCCGGTTGGCGTTAAATACATTAACCTCTATTCTGCCTGATTTTCTAACTCACCGTTAATTTTAGTCGTGATTCCGGTTCATGTTAATTAATTATTAGTCCTAACTACTTATTATCGTTATTTGAAATTTTGGTTCGAGATATTTAAAACATACAACGATTTCCGAATTTTTTTACTTGCCCACTCCTTTCCTTTCGATTTTGATCCTAGGATAATTATGTTTATATTAAGATTTTAAGAGTGCTCACCGAGCTACTCAATGTTCATGATTTTGGCCGATAGGGTAGACTTCATATTTATGTCAAATTTACAGGAAAAGGGAAGGCGGGGGAGCAGCCAAAAGACTACTTCCTTTCCTCCCAATTTCCCCTATAATGGTTGTGATTTGACGTTTGGGCCCTGCGTTATTCACGCCGGAACCTTCACGGGCACGGCTATTGGGAGATGAACTGCTCTTACACAGCCTGGATTGTATATATATTTTAATAACTTGCGGTGCGTAAGCAGCTGTGGGCCGGAAAAAATTTTCAGCATCGACGGAAAAAATTTCAGTTCATGAATATATATTTTTGCCGTATAATACATTAGATTTCATAAATTTTCTGAGCATAACACATTGAGTTTCATAAAGTCTCGAACATAATACAGTCATACCCTCTCCCCACGCCGACATCCAAGCAGAGCTTGATTGAAGTTGCGAGGATGCGACGTGGAGAGAGTTTCGAACAATACTCTCACTCACATCGTAAATTTGATTCCATTGGTTAGACGAAAATTGATTCAGATTTTAAAAACTGATTAAAATTATGTGAAAATGAATCGGTATATATACCTATTGTACGACTCTAACCTTGCGTGTTAAATTTGATTTAGTAAAACAAAATTTGACCTTGGGATTTTCTGGTATATTCTAATCTTTAATTTTATTATTTTTAGATTTTATTTGACAATTTTTTTTAAAGTTTTCATTGAATTGCGTGTTAAATGTGATTAGTAAAACAAAATTTGACCTTGTGATTTTCTAGTATATTCTATTCTTAATTTTAATTATTTTTAAATTTTATTTAACAATTTTTCTTTTGAATTTTTAATTGAATTATTTCTAATTCAAATTATTTGATTTTTATTTGATTTTTATGAAATTTCGCATTTTTTGTTAAATTGTCAAATTTCGTGCGGATCTTGTTGCACTTTGTTATTATTTTAATTTATTTTTTGTTTTATAATTTTATATTTAATTGTTCTCTTTCTCTCATTTTGGTAGGGTTAATTGGTGTTTTAATAGGTTTGAGTTTAAATCTGAATGTTATGTTTGCATGTGTGTTACCGATTCATTTAAACATTTTACAAGGCCGTCTCTGTTCTGGCCCAACAGTATTCAACGTAACGAAGGGTTTACAGGCCATAGAAAAATCATCAATACGGACAACGATAAGAAGGGCTATGGGAATAGACGTAATGATATATGGTATGTGGGGCTTCTGGTTTGAGTGACCTTGACCTCACACATAATAAAATTTTCTGCCCCCAATGGCTACCCGTCGCTAGGCAACGTTGGAAATGTAACCATTGGTTTTTGAGGTCGCCAAAGGTGAGCGCTACGAAAGAACTACTCTGGCCCGACCTCAAAGGAAGGTTTAACGCACTACCGGTAGAAGGTTTGTGTGCGCTTTACTTATTCTCGTCCCATCTGCATACCTCAGTTTGTCTTGTCACGTAAGGTAATTTCCTTTTAATTTATACTTACACTATCTAACTCTCGACATTATAAATCTTAACTGAGATCAACAATTTAATCAACACAAATTTATTTAGAAATAACAAGAGAATAATGTCCTAATGTGCTGGTTGAGCGGCTCGACGTTTGAAGCGCTCGTTTCGACCAGTTAGGTGTCGAGGTGGTTTACTTGCAGGTTTGGAGTTTGAGGTAGATTCTTTGTAGGCCAGTTGGGCTGGAGCAAAAACTGTCACTGCATTGCCTTCCTGGCAGGTAGACAAAACTACTTCCAACCCGCGGAATTGGGTCTTCTGATTTTGATTTAATTGCTTTTCTTCGGCCCAACCCCGTTGGGCGGCCGTCATCTTTTGGTATAGAACCTTTACTCTTTTTGGCTTCACCCAACTAGATTTGATACGCTGGATCTCCGTCGTCAGTTACACAATATGCTGGTGCAATTCCCGATTTAATTTTTGGGCTTTGGCCAATTCTTCTTGTAGAATTTTGTGGGATTCCATATCTAAAACGTGATAAATCATTAAACTCTCCTTCATTATAAGGGTCTTCTCATTAGCTCCTAGCTGCTAATTACAAACAAAACCGATTTTTAAATGCACTATAACCTCATTTATCGATCCTTATGAGCAATAAATTCGAATGAGAAACAAAAGAAACATTAACATGAAGTCCAATTTTTATTTACAATTTATGCCTGTTAGTTATATTTCACGTATCTTCGGTCTCTGAATCGCCTTGAAACCTCACGAGCATAGGAGTGTTCCGGGTTCTAATAGGGACGTCTGTCTGCATCCCTCATCTCGCTGGACAGCATCCTTCGTGGAACCACCACGTTCATGGCTTCTGTTTCTCCTACTAGGTTCGGGTCATCGAGATTGTAGGATACATTGTACGGAGGGGCGTACCCATCCGTACTTAGAATAGCTCCGGTTGCTATGGCTCTATTGATTTCAGTTAGATATCGTCTGGCTAAGTCTACTTGTCGGTTGGTTTGGCGTTGGTGTTCCTCCAAACGCGCCAATAAGAATTCCGCTTGCCCTCGAATTTCTCGGGCTGGATTGCGGCCAGGCTCTCTTTTGATAGCCGCAAAAGGGAGCTCTACTTCTTCGTCATCTCTGTGTGTACCCGCGCGGGATTCCTTTACTGGCGAGACTGAGAATCCCGCATCCCATAGGGCCTGTCGACTTCTGGCGGCCGATCGTGCAGGAAATCGCACGGTAACGCGGGACGCGTCTATCCAAGAATGATCTGCAAAATGTTAATCGTTAGATTATTTAATAATTCATATATATATATATATATATATATATATATATATACGCCTTTTATTACGATCATTTACTACAAATTTAGTTTATGAGTGGCGATTGTATGTGCTAGTAGTTAAATGTTTGTAAGATGGTGAACTAGCTAAGTGTGATTGTTGGATTCTCGGGACGAGTAATTGCACGAATGTTCATCTCGCGGGTAAACTATTTCCTATTCGTCGTATTTTAGAAAATATTCATTTGCCTTAATTGCGTCATTTATCGTACCTACTCGACTTAGTCGGCTATTCCTAGTCTTCTTAGGGACGCTTCAGAACTCATGAAGGCTTGCCACTGTCTGCTAATTGATTACGGTGTCTTCGTGGTACTCGGCATGTTCGCTGTTACTCGATATCCGAAAAAAATGCTCGTTGTCAGAGTTATTTGAACTCTCGCAGTAATCTTGGTCATCCGTAATGGGATGTAATATTATCAGTGTTGTAGTCGGTAGCTTTCAATTAATGCTCTATGCTAGTCACTCAACGAGTACGCTATTCCACTTTCGGTTGAACTAATTTCTGGGCATTTGTCAGGCGAACGAGCCAAAAGGTGAACATTTAAACTGATCAAGTAATAGAAATAACTCCATAACATAATTAGCAATTTTATTTAAGGTGTCAACAAAATTCTTGAGATCCCATGGAGCATTTAATGAGATAATGCTGCATTTACAGGTCGCGAATTTTCTCCAGGAATCAAATGAAATTTGGTCAGTTCTATCTTCTCTGATGGCACTCGCATGAAGATATAAATTAAATAGATCTGATGATATAAGTAAGGCGCTTACCATCTTCTGGCGTGGATCGCTTCTTTTCCATTGTAATGTTAGGTTCTCCTCGAAACTCGCTGGCTCCTCCATTTCTCTGCCATTTATCTCGTGGGTTCATAGTAGTTCAATTCAATTGTACATTAAATGAATTCATTACTGCATTCGAATTTATATTACACTCCAGGGATGTGCCACGTAGTCATATTTTCGATTTAATTAATTCCACGTCCGTTTAATTATTCTCGACAATCATGATTAATGTCACATTTCTTAATATTTCAATTGATTTTTCCACGCCTTCGTTTCTTGTCATGCCTTAATTGATTTTTCGCTTCTCCTCTAGTGGGTGTTTACTTGAATGCCGTCGACATTCAACTAGTGGTGTGCATTGGGAATTTGTCGAGACGACTTTCTATTTAATCTATGTGGGAGTGCATCAACATTTATTTTTAGTCTGATTTTAACTCTCATACGTCGTCGGACGAAGTTAGCTAACTGGTAACTTTTTATTTCCTTTATTTTTAATTAGATTTGGACTTCAGTTATAGCTATCTCAGGAATACTCAACCTACAGAAGGCACGAATCCAGTTTCTTGTCGGCAAATTGGTCAATCTCAAATAGCTGGCGTGAAAGTTTCATCCTCAAATGATTGCCTACTCCATTGATATTTTACATAAATATAGGATATATTCATTATTTAGTGGATCTAGCTAATGTCCTAATAAAGATATTATGGGATTTTACCGAGAAGATTAATTTAGAAAATTCGTGAAACTTATCCTCCTATATCCTGTCTATTTTACGATCCTCGTCGGCCTGTAAACCATTGTGATTTTTGCAGATGATTTAATTGATCACGTGTTATAGTATTAATTAATTTTTTAATAACCCTCTTTGTGTGTGTATCTTTCATCGTGTTTTTAATTTAGGCAAATATCATGGTTGTTTAGTTTGTGTTTTAATTAACGTTACATTAATTTAGAATTGTTAATTACTATTTCTAATGCGGTCATTTAAGGATATATTTTCGGGGATTTAATATCGAGACCTACCTTAATTTGTTTCCTCCATTGTGGTGGTTTACGGGGTATTGATATTTGTTTTAACTCATTGGGGTTACCCAGTAACGCCATATAAATGTTTTCAAATTACCACTCGGCACCCGTTGCTAGGCAACGTTGGAGATGCGTTCGAGTGGGTGGATTGTCCGCAAAACGTGAGCATTATTACTAGTGATGTAATTGCTCGGACGATCCCTGGGTCCAACGAGCTGTCATTAGAAGACTTGTGCTCGCTTTAACTCATTCGGTCCCATTTATGTCGTAAGTAAATCTTTAGAGTTTATCATAATATCAAAAGGGATTTGACAATGTTATTATAGAACTGAACCTAGCCAATAGATTATAATGATGTATTTGTGCGTGTTGGTTGCGGTGGCATAGGCGATTATCTAACTGTTAAAAGTATCAATCTACTGGGACTATAGAAATGCAAATTACACATATAACGTTTACAAACTCGATAATTCTTTATTTATCAACTCAATACAAATTGGTTTGTTTATCCAGTTTTATTCGATAATCGAGCGGCTCGGCGTTTCGCACGCTCCTTCCTTCCAGGCCGATAACTACCGGTTGTTATTGTGGTTGGAGTGGCGATTGTTGCTGGGGCTGCTGCCGACTCTCGGTAGGTTAATTGGGCTGGAGCGAATACAAGGGGGTATGTTACCGCGGCTCCTTCTTGGCAGGCGGATAGAGCCACTTCTAATCCCTTCACTTGGGTTTTCAAACTCTGATTGAGTTGCCTTTCATCTGCCCACCCTTTTGAGCAGCAGTGAGTCTGAGGTAAAGGGCTTTGGTCTTCTTTGGGTCCGACCAGGTGGACTTGATTTGTTGGACTTCTCGTGTCAGTTGAATTACCTGGTCGAGAAGGTTCTTATTGGCCCGTCTGGCATGGGCCAGTTCTGTTGGTAACGGTTGTGTAGACTCCATTGCTACAATAACAAACAATAAATTCTACTAATAACTCGGATGATTACAAGTACGATTAATATCAAACATAGTTTGTGAAATTTAATTTAATGAATCGTCGAAGAAATGAAGCTCGAACGACACTTATTTATTTTTGATCTAAACAACAAAACAAAATTGATGTCAGTGGTCTCAAAACCAGTGAAGTTATGGATCTTCAAAAAATCTCCTGACACCTTCTTCAGGAGAGTAACCCGGAGTGACGAGCACGGATCGTCTTGTGTTACGGGCCGGCCTACTCGAGTAGACGTCTGCAATCCGTCCGACAGCGATGTCGTCCTCCACATTGGCCAGGTACTGCTTGGCCTTGACCACCTGTAGGTCGACCTGCCATTGATATTCTTCCAGACGGGCGAGGAGATTACGTGCATGGTCTCGAATCTCCTGAGCCGGATACCGATCGTCGTTTTGATTGTTCGTCCAGCGTAGGTCGTTTTCCATCCCTAACAATTGCAGGGCGGTCTGGTGAGGCCTTCTGGGTTGGGGTTCCTCGTGACCCCCGCTGGCCGTGCTCGCCTCCAAGCCTGTCGCCATTCTTCTGCAACATGGGCAGGAACCCACTTGAGAGGTCCTGGTCTTTCTAAATACCATTATGATTATGCGAATACGTATAAGGTAATTTTAAAATGTCTTGTGTTAACCAAACATATTTATTCTTACGGGTTCGGGTTATATACTTTAACTATGCGTTCAATTCTCTTGGAGCTATATAATTAATTTAACTCAATTTAATGTAAATCTACATATTAAATCATTATAATTTTTAATAAACTGTTTTGTTTATCGACACTAAAACATCAACTGTACCGACTTAATATTATAAAAGTTAAAAGCCTTAGTTAATATAATAATTATTGTATATGAATAAATTACTTAAAAATTGTAGTGTGGCAAAAATGGGATCCGTCATCATTTATTTCTGTCCATTAATTAATTCCCGATTAGTTTGCAGACAAGAATGTCCTTGAATTTTTACAAAACATTTACCAAAAATTTTGGAAAATGAGAAGAGAAATAAATTTGAATCTGATAACGAAATCATATTGCCATACCTCCCCCCAGACGAATTTAGTAGATTGTCTACAGAACTCAGGTCAGCGTTACCATGTATTTATCAAAATGCATCAGAAATCATCTGCGAAAATTTAGGTAACATTTATTACTAAGAGGTTAAAATAATTATAAAGGTTTACACAATTTTTTCCGTGCGTGATTAGGAGGAATTCAGACCCGTTTACAAAAACTTACATAATTAATATAACACATCTTTCTAAACTGGCTTTCAAGAATTTTTATAATTATTACTACACGTTTATTAAGAAGAAGAAATCATTTGTACAAGATTAATACGATGCCTTTTTATGAAAAATGAAAAAACTTTTTAAAATTTATCTAGTTATTCCTACAAGGAAAATTTAATCGTCATTTTCTAAAGGTTTGCATAATTATATCTTTATTAAAACTGGTAAATTATAAACCTTGAACATTTAATAATTGTATTTTTATTAGAGGTTAATTATCACGACTTAAGAAAAATTATCAAACTAAAATTTAGGCA
This sequence comes from Schmidtea mediterranea, assembly GCA_022537955.1. Lineage (NCBI taxonomy): Eukaryota > Metazoa > Platyhelminthes > Tricladida > Dugesiidae > Schmidtea > Schmidtea mediterranea. The sequence continues at coordinate 168,169,161 of CM039679.1, read as the reverse complement.
AATAAGATTTATTAATTACAAAAAAAATCTTGAATATTTATTATATTATTGATAAGTTACCCTGAGTCGTTGGACTTGATTCCCTTGCTGCATCTTCTTCCGGCGTCGTGGTCATAGAACCATCATTTCTAAAGTCTTGGGATTGGTGCATAATAATTATAATCAAAATTGATTAGTAATACTGATCGGTTTGTACTTTACCACACCTCTTTATAGAATCTAGTAGGGATGTGTGTATGCAGGAACCGGATTTTATAATTGCACGTACGTCGTTTCCTACCCCGATATTCTCGTTCAATAGTTGAAATATCGATCTGGTAAATCTGTGTGGAACAGGTATACATTCGTTGTGTTCCTGTCTGTATGGAATGCAATTTTGTTAATTAATTGTTGCGTCAACAGTGGACATGCGAGATTATCGATTGGGGTAGGCAGTTTTATTCAGCAGGTTATTAAATTAGAATTTTTTTTTGCTCTTCTCATTTATTTCTATCTTAATATTAGCCTTGTGCCTAATTCATTGGATTTGCTAGTTTTGTTGGATCTATGGATCGATCAAGTAAGTATTTTGTGCTTATCGACAATTATAATATTTTTCTAGATTTAGATACGGATGTTTGTAGGTCGAAGTTAACTTTTCTGAGCCTTGGTCGTCGGTCGATGGTCTACTGGAAGTAAAAGTTTTCCCAGGGAATATCTCATTTCTTTCGGTATGGTGATAATTCAAATGCTGGTAAGAGTTTCAGGCGTATGGGGTCATTTTCTTTACTTCTCTTAGGCAAGATATTGGATCTAACTGGCACAATAAATAGGTTTAATGAGCTGATTTGCCTCAGATGAATATGGAAGATGCCACTGGACGTCACCTCATCCCTTGTATGGAAATAAATTTCGACAATTTGGATTTTATGGCTTTAACCTTTGTTATAATGATCGATATTTCCTGTGAGCACAGGGTCTTGATATGATGAAAGCAAAAAAAAATAAATAAAATGAGTTTCTCTTTTGGGAGTGAATTGGCGTGCGTCACGACTCGCTTTCATGTTTATTACTTATCCATTCCTTGATGTGGCTAATTTCAACTCGTTGGGTGGAATTAAATTAGGGAAGAGTTATTATGACTATACGGAGTGGGTCTCTACGTTAATGCTGTCAAAAAATATCCCGTTCCTCATTCGACTGGCTTTGGATGATTCTTAAAAGCATGACGATCGAGCTATTAGTTTTAATATGGGTAATCTCTGGGTTTTATGGGAATAATATTTATGATTACGACTTGTTTTAACCGAAAAATACTTATCAACTGCAACGCGGGTTTGGTGATCACTCAGCGGTCGTCCATATTAATAGTTGAAAATTGGTGGGCATATTATAGTTAATATTACATTTTATTGATTCATAACAACGATTTCAATTTATAATTTCCCCGTTACCTTCCTTTAATTGACCTTAGGCGCATTATGTTTATATTACATTTAATGAGTGCCCACTGGACTACTCGGTGTGGTGATTTTGAGCCGTATGTAGAATAAATTAGGTCGAATTTAAAGAAAACGAGAGACGAGGAAGTAGCCAAGAGACCACTTCCTTATTTCTCCTTTCTTCTATACGGACTAATATTGACGTTCCGATCCCTGCGTTCCGCACGCCGGGTCTTCACGGGCACAGATCATCGGCGATATTCCACGCACTTACACGAATCTGAATAATATGTGGATTTTACTAACTTGTGATGTGTCTTTGGCTGTGGGCCGGAAAAATTTCGACTTGAAATACAATGATTATAGAATAATGAGTTTATATTATAAATAATTTATTAATATCAATAAAACAACATAATGAATACTAGACAATTCATAACAAAATTACTACTCTCCTTACGCCGACATCCAAGCAGAGCTCCATTGAGATGCGAGGACGCGACGTGGAAAGAGAGTTCCAAAACAAAACTCACCTAAAAAAATTTCAAGTTGAAAAACTGAGTAATGATTTTCAAAAACGATTCAAAATGATTAAAATTGTGTAAAAATGAATCGGTATATATACCTATTTTTGTCCTTAACCTTGCGTGTTCTTTTTGATTTAGTAAAACAAATTTTGACCTTGGATTTTTCTAGTGTATTCTAATCTTAATTTTTATTATTTTGAAATTTTATTTGACAATTTTTTCTTTAGATTTTTAATTGAATTATTTCTAATTCAAATTATTTGATTTTTATTTCATTTTCATGAAATTTGGTATTTTTAATAAATTGTCAAATTTTGGTCAAAATCATTGGGTTTTCGTGTTATGTTTATATTTAATTCGTGCGGATCTTGGTGCATTTTGTTATTATTTTAATTTTATTTTTATGTTTATTATTTTATATTTTATTATCTTTTTCTCATATTTGATAGGTTTAGTTGATGTTTTAATAGGTTTGAATTTAAATTTGCATGTTATATTTGCATGTGTGTTACCAATTCATTTAATCATTTACAAGCCGTTTGTGTTCTGGCCCAACAATTGTTACGTATATTTTCCTTCATTTAATTGAGATTTCAGTATTTAATCCTACCGTCACGATTGTTTAATATTCGTATGCGATTATAGTAGAGAGAGTTTAGCTTTATCAATTTTATTATACATCCTGCCGTTAAAGTTGTGGTGAGGAGCCTATTGCTTATTATTTTCATCTTTAAGTACTTTTTCGTGGATATGGCAATGAACTTTTTGGTTCGTGGGTTTTTCTAATTACAAATCGTGACTTTAAGCGTGGTTTTCATTTACTCAAGATTTTTATAAAAGCGTGACTATAGCAGTAAAATTCATGATGTTTATTTTACTATGCTTGATTTTGTTATTTGATTAAGAATCGAGGTCATCGATATGAAATTTGTAATTCTTACTTTTATGTTTAATGTTATTCTTTGATTAAAATTGAGGCTATAGTAATGCTTTTACGATCTTTATTCTATCATGATTTTATTCTTTGATTAAGATTGAGGCTATATCAATACTATTCATGATTTTTCATTATTATAATTTTTATTATTTTAATAAAATTTGAGACAATAGCAATGATTTACGACGCCTCTTCCAGTCATTCCCTTTTAATTGATCTTAGGACTAAGTATGTTGATATTAGAACGTTACGAGTGTCCACTGGACTACTCGGTGTGGTGATTTTAAGCCGATGGTCAATTTAGATTTTAGGTCAAATTTTCAGGAAATGCGATGCGGAGGGGTAGCCAAAAGACCACCTCACCACTTCCCAATTTCCCTTATAACGGACAATATTGACGTTTCAGCTACTGCGTTCTCACGCCGTAGCCCTCACTGGCACAAACTATTGGCGGACTTACACCGCACTTACACAGTTAGGTTGGGGTGTGTATATTTTATTGATTTGCGATGATGTGTCGGCTGTGGTTCGGAAAAAAATTTCGACATGAGTTTTCTAAATCAAGCATTTATTGAAATGTAACTGGCATAAATACAGATTCATAATTGGCATACGTGGTTCGACACATTACATACACAAAACTTTCCCCACACTGACGCCTAAAACAGAGCTCACATGAGGTTGTCTGGGCACGACGTGGAGAAAGTTTCCGAACATTTCTTCACTCACATTAAAGTGCTGGTTAATGAAATCTGCTTCAAGTTTTCAAGACGAGTAAAACTGAGTGTTTTGTTAAAACGAGTATTCGTTAAAACGAGTTGTTTTAAAACGAGTGGTTGTTGTTAAAATTATGTGATAATGAATCGGTATATATACCTGTTGTACGACCCTAACCTTGCGTGTTAATTTTGATTCAGTAAAACAAAATTTGACCTTGTGATTTTCTAGTATATTCTATTCTTAATTTTATTATTTTTGTAATTTATTTGACAATTTTCTTTTTAATTTTTTAATTGAATTGTTTCCAATTCAAATTATTTAATTTTTGTTCCATTTTCATGGATTCTCGCATTTTTCGGTAAATTGTCAAATTTCGGTCAAATTTTCATGTTCTCGTGTTATTTTTATGTTTATTTCGTGCGGATCTTGGTGCACTTTGTTATTATTTTAATTTATTTTTGTGTTTCTTGATTTTATATTTAATTGTTTTCTTTCTCGTATTTTAGCAGGGTTAGTTGGTGTTTTATGGGTCTGATTTTAAATCTGCATGTTGTATTTGCGTGTGTATTACCGATTCATTTAAACGATTCTCAAGGCCGTTTCTGTTCTGACCCAACAGGTATAACAGCATGGATTAACATTTGAAGGAGATAGGAGAACAATGGGACCTAAAGATCTAAATCGAGCACAGGCCTTCTATCGGCATCTCGTTGGATGTGAGCCCGTCAGATACAACCTCCTTTGGCTTACGTAATCTGCTTTGATGACATTGAAAGAACCCCTTAAACTCCTTACCTATATGGAAATGTATAACTTCTATGAAGGAGGGATCAGGGGTGGAATAACATTTGTGAATAAACATTATGTTAAAACTTCTGATGATACGGAATTGTTATATATTGATATCAACAATCTGTATGGTTGGGCTCTTAGCCAAAGTCTTCCTTCAGGTGATTTTAGTTGGGTAATTAATAATCTTGATTCTATTTTGGATGAGTGTATGAGTACAGATATTGAAACGCTTTCATATGGTTACACGATGGAAGTTGATCTCAAAATTCCTTAAATTGTGTACATGAGTTTTTGGATAAATTCCCTGTGGCGCCTGAAAAGATGTGTCCACTGGATTCTAAAGTTGAAAAATTAATGCTCACCCATTATCCCAAGAAAAATTATGTTATTCATTGGAGACTTTTAAAGATGTTTGTTTCTCTTGATGTTAAAGTTGTTAAGATTCATAGAGCTATAAGGTTTAAACAGGCAAAGATTTTTAAAGAGTATATTGATACAAACACTTGTTTGAGACCAGATGCTACAAATAATCTTGATAAGACCTATTTCAAACTTTTAAATAATAGTCTTTATGGAAAATCTGTGGAAAATCTTAAAAAACGAATGAATTTAAGATTATGTAATTCATTTGAAAAGATGGTTACTTATTCATCAAAGCCGTCTTTTAGAAAGTGTATAAAGATTGATGATGATCTAATAGTAGCTCATCTAAATAAAGAATTAATTTGTTTAGACCGGCCTAGTTATATCAGTCAAACGGTTCTTGATTTATCGAAATTACGGATGTATCAGCTCCAGTATCTTGAATTAGAGAAATTTAGGAATCTTTTCAATTGTAGGATTGACATTGTTGTTGGCGACACTGACTCTTTCTTCCTTGAAATTAAAAACTGTAAATTAAGTACTACAATGGTTTCGGATAATCTTTTGGACACTTCGAATTATGATATTGGCCATCCTTTGTATCCAAGAAAACTTGACTCAATAATAGGTAAATTCAAAGATGAGAGTAAGGGACTTGTATATAAGGAATGGGTTTTCTTACGACCAAAATGCTATAGTCTTTTAGGTGAAACTGAAAGTAATAAAGCAAAGGGAATTACTTTGGAAGGAACTGAAATAAAGCATCTTTCTTATTTTGATTGTTATAGAAACGATACAAATTTTTCTGTTCCTCAAACGAGAATAGGGACGAGAAATCATCAGTTTTTTACTTTTAAAAATTGTAAAATTGCTTTAAGTAACAACGATGAGTCAAAGGTTCAAATCCTATAATGGGCGAATAATTTTTTATTTTCAAAACTAAATTTTAATAGAATATAAATCTGTATATTTTATTTGCTGTAGATTTCAAGTTTTATAGAAATTGGTAAAGTAATTTTGTATAATTTAATTTTTTTACATTTAGTTAAGTTGAAATTTTAAACTTTATGAATTATTTTCTTAAAATATTGAATTTTGTAAATCCAGTGTTCAAATTTAAATTTTAAGTGACTTATTTTTAATTAAATAAACTATCAATGTACTATAATTATTGTAAACTTAAATTTTCATGAAAATTATTAAAGTTTTATGATTATTTTGATAGAATTATAACGTAATTTACTACTAACAAAATAGCCAGTAAGCTAAATAATTTAGGATTGAATATTTATTTTAAGATGAGTTTGATGTTAATTTATTATGTTTAATGATTATTTTATAATTTTTTATGTAATAATATAATTAACAATTGAAAAACAATCTACTTCATATCAGACAAAAAGGGGGTTCTGTGCATGATGGTTGTGTAAAACACAATTCTGTACTTTCATCTTGTCTTGAGCACTCGAAATATAGTAAAGATACACCTATCATAATTGCATTTCTTAACATCAAAGACGCGTTTGGCAGTGTACCCATGATTACATGTGGAAGATTTAACGACACATTGGAGTTTGTGAAAATTTCACAAACACTTTGAAACTTCTATACACTGAAACTACCTCATACTATGCATGTGGTCCAATTGTTACACCGAATATTTCTATAAAGCAGGGCGTCAAACAAGGATGCCCTCTTTCAATGATTTTGTTTGTCATTGCAATAAATACTGTCTTTCAAGTTGTTACTCTTTCTAAAGTAAAACCTTTCAAAATTTGTGAATTTTCAATCCAAGTTCTTGCTTATGCTGATGATATCGCTCCTATTACTTGTAATACTCATGATTTGTAAAATATCTTAAACATTGCTTTTGATGTAGCTCGTGAAATTGGATTATAATATCGACCTGAAAAGTGTGCATATATTCAACTGCCAAATGTCGACACGATTAGTGAAATTTCAATTAATAATATAAAAATAAAGAAATTATTGAGTAAAGAATTTTATCAATATCTTGGAGTTCCAATAGGTGAGCAACCTCACCAAAGTCCTTATGAAATCTTGAATAAGGTTGTCAGTAATGCGAAAAAGCTAGCGGATTCCGATTTGTGCGGTTGGCAAAAGTTGAAAGCTTATAAGACCTTCCTTCACTCTCGCCTAACCTTCCCATTCAAAACGAGAGAAATTAAAATTAGTGCTCTTTCTGCAAATGTTTGTAATAATACTACAAAACTTCGTAGTCATTTGAGAAAAATGATGAGTTTACCTAACAATTCTGAAATCAGTTACTTTTATAACTCGATTGAAAATGGAGGCGCATCTTGCACTGATCTTTTGGATGAATATCACACGCAAACTATAAGCCACTTTTTTAGACTTTTTACTGCTAATTGTGAATTTACAAAACGTATTAAAATAGATTCTTTAAAATTTTTCACTGGACCTAGGCTTGGGAATAATAACCCATCACTCCAAGACAGTTTCAATTGAATTAATAAAAAAAACTCGTTTCTTTCGACCTAGAACAGCGATTCGGCTTTTTGAAAAAACTCATAATATTACAATATCCTTTGAAGTGTTGGATGATAAGCCAATTCTTCGCCTGACAACAGCTTTGAAAGGAACAATAATATTGACTGAGTTCGATCGTCGTTTGGTTTTGAGAATAGGTGAGAATAGATTGTGTTGGCGTTGCCATAACCAAGATGAAACGTTGCCACATGTTTTGCAAAATTGCAAGGTTCATCTTACTCTTGCACTTAATCGTCACAACGATTGCCTTCAACAAATAGTACATCATTTGAAAAGTCTTTCACTGATTGTTGTTGTGGACCACACTTGCTCCTTGGTATCAAACTCTAAAGAACGAGTCGATTTGATCATAACTAATAATGAGAAAAAGACAATTCTTATGGTTGATATTAAATGTCCTTTTGATTCTTTGGTCACGTTTGAAACTGTGAATAAGGAAAATTTGGCAAAATATGATTCTTTAAAAAAACAAATACAGACTGCCAAACCTAGCTTTACTGTTGAAATCTTTACTTGTATAATCGGTTCTATGGGATCTGTTCCACCAGCATCTTATGATCTACTTGGTAAGATGGGAGTTCCTTTTGAAAAAGTCGCTGGTCTGGTAGAAAATGTGCAATGAGTAACATCGCAAATTCTTCAAGAAAATGGCATTATCATGTCACTGGAGTTCTAAAAAACCAATAAATTGATTTTAATTTCAATAAAATTATTTTTATAATATTCAATTAATTTTTTATTATGTATAATTTCAAATTCAAAATAAAACAATAGAAAAGTTTTATTTTGTTTTAAAAATATTATGTTTAAAATAAAATGAAAAACAAAACTATTTCAAATGATGCTCTTTCGAGACAATTAGATCCGCTTTAGAAACATTTCGATTTTCAGCAATCGAGTTGTAAAAGATTGATGGATCTTCTCAAATTCCAAATTGTCTCCTCTGAAGCAATTATGACTTTATTTCAAATATCTGTCAATCTGCTCTTTATGTCAAACCCTCGAATATGACTTTTAGCGCAAAGCCGGATCAGATAACCGATGAAAATTAGTAAAGCCAGAGAAATTTGAGGAATGGAACTTTATTGTGACAAATCTTTTCTCAAAATTAAATGATAATAAACAAATAACTTTATCTTGATCGTTCAACCTCCTCTAATTGACTGATTCCAAGCAGAATCATTTCAATTCATATGAATCTTGTTGTATTAATAAAATTTTAAATAGTACTAGTGAGTGATTTTGTTAAGTCTACGACTTATTCTTAGACTTAGTTGTAGGCGTGTTTGGCCATATGAGAAGAACTTTGAACTTGCAGCACAATTCTGAGACAATTTATTTATACAATTCAACTGAAAATGGTGGAGCTTTGTGTGTCGATTTGCTTGATGAATATCATACTCAAACAATTGTCAATTTTTCCGACTCTTTACTTCCAATTGCGATTACTCGAGAAAAGTTAATATTGACTCTCTAAAGTTTGTAACAGGTCCTCGTCTTGGAATCAAAGAGCCTACATTACAACAAAGTTTTGATTGGATTAATGGTGCTGAAACTAAATTGAATCATGGTGGAAAGAAAACGAGATTTCAACGTGCACGTACTTCAATAATTTACTTTAAAAGAGAACACTCAATTTCCGTATCTTTTCATATTGTTAAAGAGCAAGTTTTTTTATATCTGATAACAAAGAGTCATGGAACTTTCATACTTACGACTAAGTTTCGAAAAGCAATTTCTAAGATATTTCACTCTGCATTGTACGACTCATATATGCAAAAGTGGCAACTGAGCAATAAAAGTGACATGATTGCAGCGGCTATAAAATTATCTCCTCAAATAAATAAAACAATTTTTAAAAGTAAACTTGGCGAATTTGAATGGAACTTTATACATCGAGCGCGAACTAATACACTTAACATCAATGCAAAGCCTAATAGAAAAGGGGATTTTAGACTTTGTAGACGTTGTGAGAAAGAAGATGAAACTATGTCTCATGCCTTACAGTCATGTAAATTTCACCAAATACTAAAATTAGGGAGACACAATGACTGCCTAAAGATAATAACGAATAATATAAAAAATCCTAATTTTATTGTCGTGGTTGACCATTTTTGTTCTCTTGTCCTGAATTCTAAACAACGCGTCGATCTTATAATAACTGATACTGAAAGAAAAAGAATATTAATGATTGATATTAAGTGTACAGTGGATTCTGTTTCACATTTTGACTTGACTGATAAGGCAAATATTGAGAAATATAGCTAGCTTCAGAGTGAATTACAGGTAGCCAAACCTGATTATCAGGTAGAGCTTTACATTTGTATTATTGGGGCATTAGGCTCGATTCCTCCATCAACTTATAATCTGATTTGTAAACTTGGCACTGAACCACTTCAAACAGAAGTTCTGCTTAAAGAATGTGCAATGAGCAATATCCTGCACTCAGCTAAAATATGGTATTACCATGTGCACGGCATTCTACCAGACTTCTGCAATTAATTTAAAATTATGGATATTTAAACTAACTTAAACTTTTTTATTGAGATCAGAATTATTTTTTTTATTTGAAATTATTCAAACTACATTCGTAATTTATCTTTAAATTCAATATTATTAACCTGACTTTTGCCTTTGTAAATGTCGTAATTGAATTTAGAAAACTTAGAAAATCAAATCAGAGCTAGTTCTTAGTATTTATTACTGCAAAATTTATATTTGCAATGCCGGATGACGACGCTGATGAATCATCATATCAGATCAAGCAAAAGAAAATTCAGAAGACGCCAATTGCAGAAGAGACTGATTGATCAAATACTTGATAACTTACATTTGAATTCATCCTTCTCTACTACGATTGCAGTATGAATTGCATGCTTCATGTTGAGCATATTCTTTTCACTGTGAAACAAACTTGTTACATTTAATAAAATTTTAAATAGTACTAGTGAGTGATTTTGTTATATTGTAGACTTAGTCGTAGACGTGATTGGGCGATGATAGGCGGTGATGGGTGTTGATTGGGGTGGGTGGGTGTGGATCCGTGTTGATCGGTGCGGATCGGTGATCTTTGGTTGGTGTGTGTAAACTGTTTAAGAACGGTAGGTCCTAGAAGTAGGTGTGTGTGTTGGTCCACAACTGCGTGACATAATAACAGTTAGGTAATAAATGTGTCTCCGGGTAGTGACTGACCAGTGGGCATGTGACATAATCGTGAGATCACCTGGCAACAGTGGACAAAGGTCAATCTTCAAATTTCTGAAATAGCAAAAATACTTTATTGAAAACTATAAAATAAGGATGTAGTACGGCTAAATTTTTATAAAAGTAAAATATTTTTATAAAGCTGAAGAATAAGGACGGATCCCTACTAAAAACTTAATAATAATGATGATGATGGTAAGGATAATGGTAATTATAATAATAATAATAATAATAATAATAATAATAATAATAATTATTATTATTATTATTATTATAGTAATAGCAGTGATAATGGATTAGAATAATACATGTCATAGTAACAATTGTAATGCTAGTAACAATAATAGGGAACATAGTAGTTATAATAAGGATAAGAGTAAAAGAGATACCGTGAGGAAATTTAACATAGCAAATGGTGTATAAGCCATGGTAAAAGTCGATAACACGAACAACGATATAAAGGACTATGGGAATGGACATAACAATTAATGATATAGCCGTATAGATTAACATTTGAAAGAAATAAGAGAAGAATGGGACCTAAAAATCAGTCATGGCAATATGACTCACATTTTACTAGAAACCGCCCATTGGAATACATTTCAAACGTCATTTTGTATGGTTGTCCAATGGTTATGCTTCTTTTGCGCGGGTCTGGTGCGATTCCCTTGAAAATGATCTCGAAAATCTTATATCTTTAACTCATCAGGTGCCCAGGATCGCTGTTAATCCGTCCTTTATAACGAATAGGCCAATTACAGTCACAACCTTCTAATAATGCTAGGATAACTAAATTTTAAGATTTTAGCATATGTCACCATTGTGATGTATTTTATTACTTGAATCAACCATCATTTACATTTCTTTTCTATATTTTTGTATTTAGTTGAATTTAATAATGACCCACGTTCAATTAAACTTCCTGTGGTATTTATGGTACATATAATCTTCTTAATTTTAACATACTTTAATGGACTATTATAATAACCTTTGCTGACATTAAAAGATTATAATGCATTAGATAAAAAAGTTTATTTTAAAACATAATTATTTGATTATTAATAGACAATAAATTAATTTGAAAAACCAACGTAGTCAACAATTTCAAAACATTTTATTTACTAAAATAAATTAAAAACAACTTTATGAAAATATCAAGACATATATTTTCACTCCATGTAAACTTATTTACGTACTTATTAAAGTTATTTCAGACTAGTTTTCTAATAAATTATGAACTTTTAAAATTTGTTTAATAATACATACTATTATTTTCGAAATGAAGGTTAAAAATGATAAAAATGTGATTCCTGTACCCGAAATAGTATCTTTGTTAATATATATATATATATAATTTAAAACAATTTTAGAAATTATCTAAAAAGAAATTAAAAGCTAGAGATTCTGAGCAACGCCGACAGCGTAAGGAAGAAAGAGCATTAAAATTTCTTCAAAATACGAATGTATTATTTAGAACTCTGTTGTTTCAACTATCTATTGTATTTAGACTGACATAAAACCTTTTTACAAAAAAGGATTCAATAATATATGCGGAGTTGCGGAAGGTAGAAAGTACACGATCAGTATTGCTGTCCCAGGTTCTATTTTAGACAATGCACAATCAATGGAATATAAATGTTTAATGATTGCTCAAATTGCTCGAGCGGCAGCTATTTATTCAGTTGATGAAATCGTCGTTTATGACGAAGACGGTAAATTGCCGACCAAAATAAATGATGATGGTTCAAATGAGGCAATATTGAATTATGAAATTTATGAGTTAAAATTTTTGTAGATTGATCAAGGTCGATGCATAGAAGAATTATTAAGCACTGAAGAAGATTTTAATCCATGCGTTTTAATGGCATTTATATTAAAATATATGGATACTCCAGAGGTAATTTATATATTATTTGATATTCTGTAAAATATTATTAAATTTAATATCGACTTTTTATAAATATATTTGATTGTTTTCATTTACCTTTACACAGTTATCAATCTGACGTGAAAATTTAAGTTATAATTTTTGAAATTATAATAACAATTTTTTGCACAAACCTTGAATAAACTTTATATTAATCATAAATCAATAATTAAATTTAATTATTAAAAAATATATTTTTATATATTGATTGATTTTAGAAAAAATAGTAAAATTTCTTAGTCTTGATTGTATTATAAAAATTTAACAATATTTTTTAAAAAATTAAATGCAATTTTTTAATCTTATCGTAATTTTTACTAAATAGTAAAATAGTTATAAATCGATGGTAACTTTTATTTGAAAATCTATTTTTGATCTTGTTATTGATAAAAATTTTAATAAAATTATTAGTTTTGGTTTTTTATTCTTATTTTATTAATCGACAATTAATAATCGAAAGTAAAAATTTAATCAATATTTTAAAATTAAATATTTAAATTTTAATATCAAATATTGATCGATTTATAAAATTTAAATTGTAAAAACATTTATAATATATTTAATATCGAGTGTTAAAATTTTCTCAAAGTACTTATAAATTTTATATTAAAAAAAAAATTTAGTATATAGTCTTGAAATTATAATTTACAAATTTATTTCGGTTTTTGATTAATAATATATTTTTTATATAAATACTTTTTAAATTTTGACATAACTATAAGAATAGTCAAAAAACAGTAAAATGATTTATAATTATTATTTTAATACGACAGTTATCGATCAATAGTAAAATTTAAATATTGAGGCTTGCGATTTATTACTAGACATATTTAATGGTGGTAAAGATTTCAAAAACAAAATTAAATCCTTAACAATTAATAAGTCAAAAAAATTAAAAGAATATATTTTAGAATCGATAAATAATATTACTATATATATATATATAGTAATGGTTAAGGATTTATTTCTGTAATTTCATTTTTGATTATAAATCGATCGTTCACTTTAGTATCTCCGAAAAAGTTTATTTCCCCAATGTACATGTCTTAAAAATGCGAATCATTTACCGCCTCTTGTTATACCATCACATTTGAGATCCGGAGATCATTTCCCATACCGGGAAGGGATCGTACTAGAAAACCCCCAGGATAAAAGTTGCTTAAAAGTAACAATAGTTCTTTGCGATTTAAATAAGTTAAGTCTTGTTAGTCTAATCTTGTCGATATCGGATTGAACGAACTAGTTGAGATCGACATTCCTCAAAATGTGGATTCTAGAATCACGGTGAAGTATAACCAGCCGATTTGTGAAGTTGTCAATCGTGATACTCCAAGAACCAAAATAGGAGCCTATTGGGGTTACCGAGTCCGAATGGCTAACTGTTTATCGGGTGTCATGCAACGAAGTTGCGGTTTCAATGACAAATGCGGAGACAAACCAACCGACTGCCAATATGACTTGATTATTGGGACATCGGAAAAGGGGACAAATGTAGATAAATACGAAATGCCGAAATTCTTGTATGTTGTTATTTAATACATACTACTGATGTTTATGGTTGAAATCTAGGCATTTGTTGTTGGTTTTCGGAGACAGGCAAGGACTAGAGCATGCTATCAGTGTTGACAAGGCCTTGCCTAAGGATGCGCAGCCTAAAAGCATTTTCAAGGGATATTTAAATACTTGTCCGAACCAAGCTTCAAAAACAATCCGTACCGAGGAAGCAGTCTCTATCAGTCTCGGAGCATTGAGATCAAAAATTTGCAATAAAGGAAAAAAATAAAATATTTATATTTCTTTTATCGATTTTATGTTATTTAAGTATTATTTATTGATTTTCATGTTGTATCGATTTTAATGTTATTTATCGATTTTAATATTATTTACCATAATGATGTAATAATAAAGATGATCAAATGGATAAAGAAAGTCACTGAAATTTCCTTTTTCTAATGTTTATAATCTTAACTTTATGTCTAATTGTCATTCATGCCACTTCACTAAAAGCATGATTTCAAAAAGAAATGTAAGACATTTTGAAGAAACATGAGATGGGCATTTGTACAACCAATATTTCAAGAGATTTTAATTTACCGAAATCATCGGTTACCACAAGTTTAAAAAACAGATTTAATTAAAGTAGCTGATTTTCAATCTTTTTGCCTGTTCTGGTCGAGTCCAGGTTTTCTCCATCCGCGACATCTTCATATCATCGATTCAGCTCGCTGGCTCTGTTTCATGGTCTGGTTGTAATAATTGGCGACATCTCGTCGGAATCTTTTCATTTCTATGGTTTTGTTATTATTTTGTTGCACTAAAATAATTGAGCAAATTTTACATTGTATCAAAAATCGTGTTTGGGGATAATATGTGAAAACAAAAAAGATTCATTGATTTTAATTTCAGATCCTCACTTATATTAGTTTATTCTTAATTAGAGGTTAAATCAAAGCTAGGTGTTGGATTACATCTTTGAGAGGTACTCGGTAACTAATTTAGACCCGAAAATACGGTAAAAACCTTTTAACTTCGTAAATCAACCCCCTTAAAATCTTAAAATGCGATACTAATTTATTTAATTTGAACACCATTACTTGGTGAGAGGTGAGATTTATTTAGGTTACTTATTATCGATTTATTTATAATTTTTATATTCATGATTTCCCACAAATTTCTAAAATTTTTTGAAACTTTCTTCAGATTATTCCCAATCCTGCTCAAAATCCATCTCAACGTGGTTGGAGCTCTTTGTGGGCAGGGCCGATGACGACCTGTAAGGTTAATATTTTATATATTAACGTTCTCATCTGTATCTAGAGCCGAATTCAACTCCTAAACAGAAGAAGAAATACGAAATTCTCCTATTTGGAATTATTCCAGCACAATTTTCTATAAAACCAATTAGAAATTCAAAGCAAAGTTTTATTCAATTTAGTAAAAAAATGTTTTGGTCACAGTGTAATCGATTCTGTTTAACAATCTTTGTCCGCTATTCATACTAGATCTGCTAAATTGTCCCACTCATCGGATTAATTTATCCCTTCTCTTTTGTGGCAGCATCGGCTACTATATCTCAGATCGCCTTTTCCGGAGAAATTACAGAAACAAAAATTATGATTAATTATTGAAATATATAAAAAGTAGATTATGACTAATTTAATTTATGACTTTTCTTTTGTTTAGTTGATTATTTAAATGTACTAAATAAATATTATTATCGTTATTTTCTTTTGTTTTTACTCAGTGTATTGAAAATAAATAATTGAATTGATGATGATCGATTTTCACAGGGATCTAACAAAATTTATTCATATCTAAATTTTTGCGATTGATATCTGGGGAATGCCTAGTTGACATGAAAGGTCGCCTAAAAATATATATGAAAGACATCCATTTACCTACATAATAATTATTAAAAATTGACTTAATGATGAATTTTTATTCGAGGATTTCCTGAAATTGAGCCTGAAAAGGTTTAGAGTCATTTACCCCATGAGATCGTACATTGGATTTAATGAAATGTTTATTTATAATCCGAATCGCCTGAAAATGGTATGAAAATAATCAGATAAAATTTATCAATATATTATTAAATTGAACAACAAGTAATAATTATTATGATTTCTCGACAGTTTCAAAATCAGTAGATATTTCATAAATTTTCATTATTCATTTCATTTCCTTTTTTGCCTTCCAATTGGTGACATCAAATTTTATTAATTCTTTGTTTACTACTTCTCATTCTTGAAAAATACTTTTCTTATTTGATAATAAAATTCACTTCATTTGGTTTCTTTTCTTTGAGTTAACATAATGAGTAATAACATTCGTTGCATAAAAATATACATCTTCTATCTGATTTATTCTAGTGACATATTCTTCGTTCTTTTTTTATGTTATTTAAATCTTCCTCGTGATCCTTCGCACTCTAAAGAGGGTTTGACGTTGATGTTCTTAAAGAGGAGATCAGACCCGCGAACTACCACTCACTACGGGTATCTCCCACACCGAAAAACTAGTCCTAGACTAGTTTGTGAAAATTTAATTTTGGTTTCATGCATATATGAAGTTTGACGATCAGATGGTTAATAATTGGCATATGATAACGATTAATAATAATGAGCATATAATTAGCAAGTAACATGAAAGTGAAGCTTCCTTTGGACTTGATCAATGCGAGGAAACTATTTTAATATTGTACATTATTAGAAAATTCCAGATTTCAAAAAGAAAAATTATACAATTCAAAAATTAACACTTGATACATATAACATATCTATTTCTGAATCTAAATCAAAATTAATAACTTAACGTAGGGCAATTCCTAAGACCTTCTATTTAAATTTTGCATGATAAGAAAACAAATTCAATGGAATTTCTCTAAAATTTAACATTAGATAATATATATAAAAATAAAATGGCGATAATTAACATACTTCTATTAAAAGACTTCAGGAAGTTAGCACAATTCTTTTAAAATTTGAAAACATTTAGAAAAATAGTATTAATTTATGTCGATCTGGGTTCCACTTATATGGGGGAGGGTTTCGGCATGTTTTTTGATGTGGTAAAAAAACTTTACACGTTTTTACCATATTTCATCACTTTTCTAATGTTTTACAGATTTTTGTGATTCTTTTTACTAAATGTTTCTAATTATATTTCAGGCTTAATTCTCATAGTTATTTTCTAGAATATAAGCGTTCTGACTTTGATTCAGAGCTTTATTGTAGAAGTGGGCCACGTCTCATCGGAACTTTTCCTCATCCACAGTTTCATTTCGATTTCGTTTCACTAAAACAATTTGGAAGAAATTTTAGATTAAATCGACAATCTGTTTTGGAATTATTTTATAACAATGAATTTGATTTAAAACTACTCAAAGACAATGTATACTTGATGATAAAGTATAATGTTTCTTGAAATGATGATAAACGTTTTGAGCATCATCAATTTTAAAGGTTTTTCGTTTATTTTGTTGATTTTGTAAATATTTTAGTCAAATAGCATACGTAAAGGGTCTTAATAATGTCATTTTCATCAAAGATTTTATCAAAAACATGAACTTTGCAATCCTTTTCCTTTAAAATCCCAAATTCAAAGTTTTAAATTTTATTGATTTAAACAAGAAATTCCGTTCTAAAAATAGAACGGAATTTCACAAATCTACATACTTACTAGGGTGAGATAATTAATTTATTTTCTACACCATTTCTTATCGATTACTATTTTAGATTTTTCTGAATTCAAGAAAAAACTGTCCCATTTTCATTAGATTTCTAGAGAAGGACTCTTGAATTTTTATCAGATCCGTATGGTGATTCGGATAGTTTATTGGGCCAGAACACAAACGGCCTTGTAAATGTTTAAATGAATCGATAACACACATGCAAACATAACATGCAGATTTAAATTCAAACCTATTAAAACATCAATTAACCCTATCAAAATATGAGAGACAAAACAATAAAATATAAAATTATAAACACAAAAATAAATTAAAATAATAACAAAATGCAACAAGATCCGCACGAAATAAAAATAAACATAACACGAAAACCCAATGATTTTGACCAAATTTGACAATTTAATAAAAAATGAGAAATTTCATGAAAATGAAATAAAAATCAAATAATTTGAATTAGAAATAATTCAATTAAAAAATCTAAAGAAAAAATTGTCAAATAAAATCTCAAAATAATAAAATTAAAGATTAGAATATACCAGAAAATTCCAAGGTCAAAATTTGTTTTACTAAATCAAAATGAACACGCAAGGTTAGGGTCGTACAATAGGTATACCGATTCATTAAATCAGTAAATCGTTAAATCAGTTTTTGAAACTCAAAAATCGTTTTTACTCTTTAAAAATCTATGTAAGTGAGAGTTTAATTTGAAGGCTCTCTCCACGTCGCATCCACGCAACCTCGATAGAGCTCTGCTTGGGTGTCGGTGTGGGGAGAGTGATGTTTTTATGATATTTTGTATATGTTTGGATCGGTAATTTTTTTGTTATTTTAATAAATTATTCATAATGCATAAATTGTTTTCTTATTGTCGAAATTTTTCCGGCCCACAGCCAAAGACACATCACAAGTTATTAAAATCAAACATACTATTCGAATTCGTGTAAGTGCGTGGAATATCGCCAATGATTCGTGCCCGTGAAGACTCCGGCGTGCGGAACGCAGGGGTCGGAACGTCAATATTATTCCGTATAGAAGAAGGGAGGGATAAGGAAGTAGTCTTTTGGCTATCTCCTCGTCTCTCGATTTCTTTAAACTCGACCTAAACTAAATTTACATACGGCTCAAAATCATCACACGAGTAGTCCAGTGGGCACTCATTAAATATAATATAAACACAAATGCACCCAAGGCTAAATGAAGGGGAAGGTGACGGGAAAATTAAAATAAAAATCGTTGCTATGATCAAAATATGACGAAGTACGAGCAATAAATTTATTAAGTAAACGCTAAACCGAATATGAGGATTTTAATGAAAACCCATTATTAAGGAAATGACATGTAGTTGTAGGTATTAAATTACTGAGGAACCCGCTAATGCTCTCTCAATAAAATTTAGAACTTTATACCGATAGAATTAAGTCCACCAAACTTATAAACAGTAGTGAATTATTTAATACTCGAAATACCAAAAACTCCAGATATAAAATGACTCGTCTATAGAGTTTTGAAAATTATAATGAAATAAAGTAAAATTCAAGATATCAAATCAGATAAGGCAAAATTTATTAAAATCAACAGTCGATTCGAATAGGCAAACTTACTATTAATCGAGATCCAACAGATAATACAAAGAGGGGGAAAATATCGACGACCTATATGAGAATACTAACCGAGTCCCCTTCGTTGATAGAATAATTCCCCACCTTCTCAAACAGATTTTTTGTTGTGCCCTTCGTTCATAACCCAGTCTATAAAGCACGAGACCATCAAATCAAAAATTTGAGCTCGGAGAATCTAATAGAAAAGCAAGTCAACAAATAAATAACTGAGAAAACTTTACTATAAACTAAAGTATTTTCCATTCCCACAAATAACCCCATCCTTCACATTGATCTTACGAGGAAACCATATAGTTAGCTAGAATTTCTTCCCCATGTTAATTAAATGAATAACCAGAGTCCCCGTCTAAGGATCGGATCAACATTAACCAATTACCAAATTTGAATATAAAACTTGATCAAATCCTTCAGTGAATAAATAACAAAGTTTCGTCTAAAATTTAGCTAATAATATTATAAAATTAATATATAAAACCTGATCAAATCCTTCAGTGAATAAATAACAAAGATTCCGTCTAGAATTTAGTTAATTATATTATAAAATTTAAATTTAAAAAAACCTGATTAAAATTTTCCCAATAGAAGCCAACGAGTAACCAACTAAAATCCCGTCAAAAGATTTGACTAAAAATACCGAATGGTTAGACCCAAAGTTCTGATGAAATTTGTCCTCAATGGAATTAGTAGGTAAATCGTCAAAAATCCCTAAAATTTAGATTGATATTAATTGATTAAACATATGACGTAACTTACCAGGTAAGATATTTGATTTCCGGGATTGATCGACCATCTGATTAATAGAAATATTTCCACGAAACTAGAAATTTAGGGATCAAACGTCATTGGCACATTCACACAAAACAGTGAAAACTAGACATTTCCATGAAATATCCAAACGATATCCAGTGCATCACCACTAGGAGTGAATTGAAAATCTATTCTGAGTGTGTGTGACTACAAATTCCTATCTCCGCCTGCACACACTCCACGAAAGAATACGCCATGAACCGCTAATCTAATAAATCAATAAAATAAATATTACACAGATAGGAATACATACCGGATGCCACGTAAATCAATATAACCACCCGTTACTGATGACGTAATATCAAGGGATAGAATTCGGGATGAATTTAATAGAATGTAAAATTCAATCCATACTTATTATTGGCATAATCTAACTGGATGAATTAGCACCAAACGACGAGCAAGCCGAATCTACGAGGAAAAGTAAATCAGATAAAATCAGTACAGAACGGAAAACTTACTACAGATGAATCAACAGGCACATCACTTACCCCCGGTAAACCGCCCCAACGTAATACGCACATAGAATCTTTCATACGCGGTGATTCCAACGGCAATAAAAATAATCGATACGGTACACATATATTACGAGGGCATACCTGCAACACATGTCTACTGTATCAGTAGAGCCTCTCTAGTAAGAGAACTACACACACGCGCGTTTTTTTGTTTCTCGATTGACACCCAGGTACTTAAGGACGATATCAGGGCGAGAAATTTTCGAAAAATTGATATTAAAATGCATCACCATTTAAATCATATTAACGGAACCCCTACGACTAAGATGCCCGATGACGACATGAATCTAAATCCGGAAGCTCATAATCCAGGTAAATTTCGTTCCCTACAAATTAATTGAATTCAACCCTCACTACTTCGATAACTGAACTCCCACCCGTAAATTCATTCATTAAGTAATTTCACTAGCGATGACTTTATATCAGCGTTTCCCAAAGTGGGTTCCGCGGAACCCTAGGGTTCCGCGAACTGATAGCAGGGGTTCCGCGAACTTTTTGTAAATATATTTCCAAAAAATCTTTATAAATAATTTTCGATTCCATACGAATCCAATTTAAAATTCTTTTTCGATTCCATTTGATATTGCCTCAAAAAACATATATCCATTCTATTTTATATGTCCCAATTCCATTTCATTCAGCATCATCAGTACAAAGTACTGTTATAAACCCTAGATCTGGCAACATTTACATTGTGCAAACAATATTTTTATTCCCGTTTTAGATTTTTAAGTCAATAAAAAAAGGGAAACCACAGTTTTTAATTATATTGTTTTAAAATACGCATTAAAATTACGAATTTAAAATTTCATTTAATAATATTTGATAAAAAGGTAAGTAATTTTTTCAAATTTTGAAAACAATCGTATGAGTATTTTTTGATTATCGATAAATTTTGTGAATATAGTTATCCCAAATTTTTGTGATTATGGATCGTTGGTTAAAAGAAGGGACTTTGAAAAAGAAAAACAGTTCAATAAGTGCACCTACTGCTGAAAAGACTGCCGAAGATATTTCTGAAGAACAGCAGCCTACCACTTCTACAAAAAGTATATAAGGGTTTAGTATATAAGGGTTCCGTCAAAAATTTGAAATCAAAAAGGGTGCCGCGGTGAAAAAACTTTGGGAAACGCTGCTTTATATAATAACCACCGAATTAGACTGCAGTTAAGTATCGTATCCAAACGTTAAGAATCATTAAAAATTATGAAATCCTTATTATACCTGGTTATAGGGAGAGAATTCAATTCCCGATAGTAATACCCACATATTGATGTTTCGACGACGGTTGATATTTTGAAATCACTTGTTTCAATCGACAACATAATTATTCAGCCTGCCGGCGTAAGCAAAAATTCATTTTTTTTCTCATACAACCGGAAAAATACAAAGGGAAACTAATTGTTGGTATTAGGAAGGACGAACACTACAGCATCGAATCAATACCGCTCGCATTCATTACCTAAGTAACCCAAACAATAGGAATTAAATTTTTCTTTTCAAATAAGTTTTAAAAATGAGTGCACCGAGAAGCTCGAAAACGTCAGTATTTGGAAGTTTTTGTAAGGTAAGTTAGGATGGTAGAACTGTCCAATGGTCGACCAGTGTGGATAAACCGTTGTAGGGAGCCTTTCTACTCCGTGAAATAAAAATCTATTAACTAAAATAATGGAAGGATTAGAAAATTAAAGTAGTTATAATGCAAAAATTTTTTTTTTAAATAGTTCTCGTTCAGATTTATCCAGATCCCTCGTTCGTGTACCTATCCAAGTTGCCGATCAGTGGCGACAGGACTGGCGACGAGTATGGCGGATCAAGTACCCCGAGATGCCCCCACCAAGCGAGACCCGTTGGATCGCCTCACATTCAGTGGAGAATGATGCCCCCTCGTTCCCATGGACGGACGAGCCTATGGCCGGAGCCCGGCCCAAGAAATCCGGGATTATGCCCGATATCTCCTCACACGCTTCAAGGACCACCAGAGGGAAGTGGACCTTCACGTGGTCAGAGCCAGACAGTACCTGGCGAACGTAGAAGACGACATTGCGGCCGGTAGGATTGCAGACTCATACGATTGTATGATGCCACCCCGCTCCAAACCGACCAGGAACACGAAACGGCCGGTATTTGTTTTTAAAACACTTGGATGCACCATGGACCTCAGGAGGACCCTAATAGACTAACTTTGATAATTGCACTATAAATGCATGTTAAATAAACGATTTACTGTTACCCAAGATCGTTTTTCTTTTGTGTTTTATTATTTTATAATGTTATTGTTTGTTTAATGAAACCTAATGATTCAAAACTGTTAGTCAAGAAATTTATTTTCCGGTATTACAGAGATGGAACCCCTGAAAATATTACAGACGGAACTAGCCCACGCACGGAAAATTAACAAAAATCTTCACGATCAGATTATTCAGCTGACAACGGAAATGCAACAGACGAAGGCCGTCTGGATGGAGCCCAGAAAAGTAAAATTACTTTACCAGAGGCTCACCGCTGCCCAAAAGGGATGGGCGGATGAAAAGCAACTTAACCAAAGCCTGAGGACTCAGGTTAAGGGGTTTGAAGTGGCACTATCAGCCTGCCAGGAGGGAGCTGCAGTAACTTACCCCCTTCGTCTTTGCTCCTGCCAAATTAGCCTATCGAGAGGCGGCAACCACTTCAAAAACGACCCCAACACCGAATAGCTATCGTCCAGAACGAAAGGAGAGGGCTAAACGTCGAGCCGCTCGGTTTTTGAGTAATGCATGATTGACTTATACACTGTGTTTATGTTATAAAATATATATCTCCTGTTATTTAAACGATATTTTCAAGGATTTGATAAGGTCAACTCACAGAAGTAGTATGAGGACATGGCACCGCCTGAGAAACGCTTGCGCGAGAATTATGAGTATGAACGATGGTATTAACAATAGAAGGGACCAGAAATCAAAAGCGAGCACAAGTCTTCTATCGACAGCTCGTTGAACCCAGAGATAGTCCGGGCAATTACAGCCTTAGCAATAGCTCTCACTTCTTGCGGACGGTCTACCCACTCGAACACAGTTCCAACGTTGCATAGCAACGGGTGCCGAGTGGCAGCAGAGAAAATATTTGTATGGCGTTACCAGGGTAACCACAACCTAATTCAAACAAACGTCAACACCCGGTAACCCACCAATAAATAAATTTTCTTTAAATGGTGGTTTTTATTTTTTTACAAGTTAATGTAAGATAAATAAGTAAAAAACGAATTTCCTGGCAGGTAAATTTGTAATTCCTGTCAGGTTTATTATTGTTGGGCCAGAACTGGATTTTGTTTAAATGAATTGGAAATAGCACGCAAAGAAAACATGCAAATTTAAAATCAGACCCATAAAACATCAAGTATACAACCTTTAAATGTGAAAAAGATATAATTAAAATATAAAATGAAAAACATTAAAATAAATTAAAATAATAACAAAGTGCAACAAGATTAGCATGAAACTAACATAAAAATAACAAAATAACATAAAGATTTGACCGAAAAATGACAATTTACGTAAAAGCAAAGAATTAATGCAAAAACTGAATCAAAATGAAATAATTTTAATTGGAAAGAATTCAATTAAAAATTTAAGAAATAAATTGTCAGATTAAATCAAGAAAAATAATAAAAATTAAAGTTAGATAACAAATAATTTCAAAGTCAAATTTTGTTTTATCACACTAAAATTAACACGCAAGGTTAGGATCACAAAACAGGTATATATACCAATTCATTTTCACAGAAAAAAACGAATGCTAACTTTTGGAAAAAGTGTGCAAACCTTTTTGAGCAAATTCAAGTGGACAATCTCAATTATCGATAATTTTTCCATACTGCGTTTCAAGCAATCTCAAGTAAGCTCTACTTGAACGCATGTATGGGGAAATATTTTATGAATGATGATGGTTACTATGATGCCAACAATGGATTATGAAATATACAATTTGACAGACAGTGTTCTACTATGTCGAAGTTTTTCCGTCCCACAGCCGAAACATCACCGCAAGTCAGTAAAATCTATATACCTATCGAGATGTGTAAGTGCGGTTCACCCCGCTAATATCTCGTGCCCGTGAAGGTTCCGGCGTGCGTAACGTAGGAACCCAAACGTCAATACATGCCGTTCATAGGGGAAGGTTGAAGCTGGAGGAGTAGTCTTTTTTAGCTACTTCTTCGTCATTCATCTCCCGAAAACTCAACCTAAAATCACGTTACTCATCGGCTCAAAATCATCTACACCGAGTACTCCAGTGGGCACTCGTAA
This sequence comes from Schmidtea mediterranea, assembly GCA_022537955.1. Taxonomy (NCBI): domain Eukaryota; kingdom Metazoa; phylum Platyhelminthes; order Tricladida; family Dugesiidae; genus Schmidtea; species Schmidtea mediterranea. Next base: position 168,144,320 of record CM039679.1, on the reverse strand, counting down.
TGTCGACATATCTAACTCTAAGATCAAATAAGGGAGGTGAGTGTGAGAAAAGAGCAGAGAATCGTTGCTACGTCGAAAATCAATCATCAAAATGAATAATTTTAAAAATTGAAACTCCGAGTTGAAAGCCTTAATATCGATTTGGTTAACGTTGAAAATCAATTATAAAATTGAATAATCGAAAATAAAACTCCTAATTTAAAGCATTAATATCGATAACGTTAACATTGAAAATGAATCTTAAAAGTAAATAATAAAAATGAATAATACTCTGAATTAAAGACCTTAATAACGATAGTGTTAACATAAAATGAATAATCTGACATAACGACCCCGAGTTATCAACCTGTAATAAGGTAGGAACACTCAACGACGGAAAAATTAAAGTGGATGAATCACTAAAACCCCAAATAACGGTAATTAATATATTAGATAAAGGTATTGTTTAACGATCTCAATAGGTGGTGTGAGGGTCTTGTAATTAATTAAATAACCCAAACTTTGGCGTACATATTACTAAGATGCGAGTCTGAATAAAGAGATGAGCTAAATGAAATGGAGTTAGTGAAATAAGGTAACAGTAATCTATAAAATATTAGTAAGGGAACCTAACCAAATAACATTCAAAAGTATAATTAATCTAAGGCAAAAATAAAAATAATAATACCAAACTTTGGCGGTAATAGAATAGCGGTGCTAATAATCTAAATAAAGTAAATTAAGATGGCACCGTACAATACCAATCATACCAGCATGAGTGAGATTCCATAAATTCAGCTATCCATTATTGGACAAGGTAATATAAATACCCTTGTATTAAATTTCTCTGAGAGTCACACATAAATACAGATCATGATAATAATGAAGGAATTAATAATAAAGAGCATAATTTTCATTGTACATAATTATTAAAAATAGATCTGAAAATCATCCCTAAAAGTAGAGCATTGCATTTCACTAATAATTGAGTTAAGAATAAAAGCAGAACCGTGACATAATATCTCGTAAATAAGCTACTGGCATAATACATTTATTCCCAAGTAATAGACTTTTCTCTTCTATAACTCTGTGGGAAGGCATGAATTTGCTACGTATCACCTAGTAATGACCATTGATAACCTTTGAGAAGTTCGAGTACATGGACGTTTTATTGAGAATAGAATTGTAGAGAGCCACGGCATGCAATGAACTTGGAACCTAGTAGACATAAGCGACTGAGCGAATATGAAGAGAATACTTACTGGAGTTTTCAACGGGTAGAACAACGACTAGGAAAACGAAATGTATTAACTAAATAAAAATTGTTCCAATATGAATGAATAAGAATAAAATCACAGATAATGTGACTATATATGGAATGATGTCACGACAAGTCAGCAAATAATGAGTGTTAAACTATATGAAGGAGTGCACAAAAAGCACATTCTACAAATAAAACCATTTTGCAGAGAGAAAATTTAAATGCCATGCCGCATGAGAGGCAGGAAATTATTTTGATCGATATCGAATTATTGACAATCCGATATGGACAGACATATATAATCAATCATAAGCGGAATAAGTCATTTGATTTTGATGAAATTTTAAAACGAGAAATGACGGTGCCAACTATGACTCCGAAGATAAAGGAGGACCACAACACCCATCGACGAGGCGAAGACAGGAGAGAGAAGCAAGCAAGGAGACGAGAGGATGAATGCGAAGGTACAGTTTGATTTGATAGTAAATTTTCTTTTAATCCTTTATTCCTGAGAATAATATGCGATGCCCCGATTTGACGAGCAATGCGTCCGAAACATACCCAAGGAACGAGCATCGAGGAGCTCAAAACTGAAGGATCGATTAACGCTCTCATAGGAGTATCAATCATGTCAAATAAAATCTTCAATAAGAAACGATTTGTCTTTTCTCATTTCATATTATATAGAGTGTCAGTCATTCACCTAGCTCTTGCAAACAAAACTCTTTTATAGTCAATAAATTATCTAACGAGGGATGAATCGCCGGATAAATCTTTAACAGCTCTGAATATCATCTATGCATAACCATCAGGCCAATAATCAAGAAACTCTTCACATACAAATGGAGGCCCTCCATACCCTATGATATTGGCCGGAACAATATTCGTATTATGGCTAGCCACGATACTAGTCAAAGACCGTATTAATCGCGATCATCGATTGTTACGAAATCGAGAAATGAATGAAATAGATAAGCTCCGATGACGAAATTAAACCAAAGGCTTTAACAAATAATTCGCTTACTACTTCGCCATTCGTTACTTAAATAAATTTTATTTCATAAAAACAGACTCCGAAGAGTCTGTGTGTCCTTTTAAGGGGACTAGCCCGACCATTAAGTAGGTCAGACTAAATCAGGAGTTTTTGTTTTGTATAATTTCCGTATCTTCTGTCCAATTGAAATAATCGGGCAAGCACTGCATCCTCATCCGTCTTCAGCTAAGGTCCAGCTCATTCTCCATTTCATTATTGGTGGTATTGGCAGTTTATTAGTCATCTGTTAGGTCGGCATCAGCTTAATAATTTCCATCGGGGTTCTCCAATTACATAGTTTTCTTAATTTAGTATTTTGTTCCTTTCAGCTAAGGTCCAGCTCCATTCTCAATCTCCTTATTGGTGGTATTGGCAGTTTATTAGTCATCTGTTAGGTCGGGCATCAGCTTAATAATTTCCATCGGGGTTCTCAAATAACACAGTTTTCTTAATTTAGCATTTTGTTCCATTCTAGAAATATTTTAGCAACCCAGCCAATGAGGAAATCATGGTGAGCAGTACAGTACAAAATAGAAGAACCAAGAATAACCATAATTACGACACATGTAAAAATCCGCAATATAGAAAACACCAAAATAAATCAAAGTATAACATATTCAACAATTATAAAACCAAAGTGAAATAGTACACATAATATCACATAATAATACTCAAAATAATAAAAATTATTAATAAAAATATTCCACAAATCAGAAAAGAAAAATACATAAAATCGGACATAAACAAAGACACAATAAAAAGGTAAAATAAAACCAACAGTAAATATGAGGTCACTTCGACAAGAATATAACTATTATATAAAGAATACGTATAATAGAAATAAATAGAAGTTATTTGTTATTAGTTACATGATTCATAAAGATCATGTAACTCGCCTCTATAGCCGCTTTAATGCACATTCTCGCCATCTCTCCTATTTCATTTACTTTTAATCCTAATTTTTGAAGATCCTTATTATTCTCTTTATCCCAGGATCCTAACGATCCAACTATGATAGTGTATACTGCTGCTTTGCAGTTGTTAGCTTTACCAGTTTCAATAGCAAGGTTCCTATATTTATCAAGATTCTGTTTGCGTGCATTAATAAAATTTGTTTCAATATCATATGGCACTTTAATATCTATTAATGAAAGTTTTACTTTATTTTTGTCAGTTGTCTTAATAATAAGATCAGGTCTTAAGGTTGAATCAACATTAGGAGGCGATTTTTCTATGTCTATGTCAAAATTTTTACTTGCAAAAAAATTGTGTACAACTTCAAGTACATGATTATGCTTGTTTCTCCTTGCATTTTGGGATAGGGTACAGTGGTTTAGTATGTGGGCCTGTGTTTCCCATTGTATTTTACATAATCTACAATTAACATCTTTTTTATCTTTATGGTTAGAGGGGTTAGAGTTTAAGTTTAAGCTGTTATTTCTAGCTTTTATTAAAAAAAAGTATTGATTATCTCCTAATGTTGTAGATTTAATCAAGTGTTTAGAGAACTGGCTTTTTCCTATTGTTTCAGCAATGTGACCCTGATGTGTCATCTTGTACCATTCGAGGGCATACCACTCACCAGTGAGGATGTGCATTATTTTGGAGGCCTTATCAATATTTTCATTATTTATCACAATTTTGAAATCATTTTTACTGATTTCAAGACTAAATATATTATTAATATATGTTAATTTGCATATAATAGAAAATTTAACATTAAGCCTATGTACAGACTTTTTAAATTTTAAAAACAAACAAGGCTCACCAACTTTCTCTTCATCAATATCTCCATTCAGCCATTTCAACGCCATTTCAATTTCATTTTCTAAATAATTAAATCGGGCCCTAACACATTCTATAAGTTCCCCAATAATAAAATCTTTCATTTTTAGATCGCTTGACATAAATGATCTGGTAAGTTGAATAGTGCTTTGGATAAGGTACTCATCAATACTAGGGACTATACCTAAACCCCATAGAGCAGAGTGCATATATAAAGTTATTACTATATTCTGAAATATATCACCTATAGAATATTTTATGAGTCTCTTAATCTTTTGGTCAAATCCAAGTTGCTTAGTTCTATTGTCTACAATGCGGTTTCTATCACAGTCAAGTATTATGTGTTTGACAATGCATGTTCTGAATGGAAAAATTAATCTAGAGTGAATGCTAGTTTTATACGCAAATAATTTTTGTGAAGGGTGGAGATCAGATAAAAAACTGCTTCAGTGTCAGTAAAGGCTTTTTCTAGAATATTATCTATGTTGTGGTTGCTTTTCCCCCAAAACCTACCCCTAGATATTTGTAGATGTTATTCTCATCAATTATTGGAATTATTTCATTATATATTTTCAATGGCATTTCATCGTGATTCCTATTGTCTTCATAAAAACCGCATTTAGCAGGTCTGAATTTAAGTTTAACATCAGATGTATATTTAATAATGTCAGTCAATATTTTTGTGATTTTTATACGGTTATCAGATATGAGTACTATATCATAGCATATGCTAGTATACTGACTTATAATTATTAATTATAAGGGATGGTCTTTCAGAATATTAGTGATAATGAAGTTAATTGTCAGACAAAAAAGCGTCATTGACATAGGGCATCCCTGTTTCACTCCATTGGTGATTGGGATGGTTTTAGTAGTTGTTTTTTCGCATTCATAATAAGTGTTACAATTATAATACATATTTTTAAGAAGTTTAATAGTATTATTATTAGTACCATGTTTATAAGTACATGCCAAATAAGGTCATGAGATATACTGCCAAGGCATCAGCCAGGTCCAACCATACAATATTTATATTAGTCCATGCGAACTGCTCTTTCATTAGTAATAATAAAACAGAGTTGTGCTCCGCACACCATCAGGACATCCTATAGCGTTTTGGTTATATTAATAAGGTTATTTAATTTTATCCATTCAAGCAGCTACGGTTGATAAGAGTTGCGAAAAGACGATAGGAGGTATCTAAGATTGCCAAAGGTCTCCAAGAAGAAAGGTCATGACTGCTGTTTTCTTTCCCTGGCTTAATTATTAACTTAGTTTTAAAGGTTTTCCATATAAGGGGGGAGAAAGATTTAAATAAGATATTGTTAAAGAGCGAGCAAAGGATTGAATTATCAGGGTCAATTTTTTTCCAGTCAAGGTAAGATTTTGGTCTTTACAGGTGAAGAAGATAGTCAACAATTTTAAAGGTATTTGTTATTTCATCTATAGTAGTAGGTTTATGAATAAGTTTTCAGGGTAATATGGAAGATTATATTTAAATTTAATATCATTAATTATAATAATCTCTCTTTCGAAGTTCATTATTATCTGTCTGGGTGCGGAGACAATGTATTTATAGAGTTATTAAATTTTATTAATCGTACATATATAATTAATATTAAAATTAAATCTAAGTTTATACGTTAATTCAATTTTTTTATTGATATTAGTAGATGGTGGATTAAGGTCAGTTTTTCTAATCTTATGTTTAAGAGGAAAAATACATTCGTGGATACGGATATTTTCAGCTAAACCTTCATCCGGGTTTTCTGAGTTATTATTTTGAAGAATTTTAATATTGTTTAGTATATTAGTGTATTTTAATATATTATAATAGGAGCCTATCTATTATAACTTTGTTAATAAGATTGTCTAATCTTTTCCTAATCTCAGATATATTAGGTATAGTAATATAGTTATGATCAATAGAATACATTGAATAATATGACAATAAAGAAGCCGCTTTCATTAGTGTTGGCAACATTGGATAATTCAATTCAGTTAAATTTATATTAGATGGGTATATAATATTTTGGATATTTTTATTTGTATCTAGTATCGTATCGGCTATTTTCCTATGTTTTTGCAGGCTGTGAGGGCGTAAAGGATCTATAATTGTAGCAAGACACTTAAGTTTATTAAAATAAAAAATCGCCCATTAAGTGTTGATGTTTTAAATGGTAAAATAATCTCATTCCAGTTTGAGTATTGACAAAAAGGAAAAGTTTCAAAAAATGTCTTGAAATTCTGTTTGATGAGGGCTTCAGTAGTGTATGAATGTATAACAATTGTTGACCTTGTGGCAACAAAAGCATGCAAAAAAAGGTTGATAGAATGCTGATCTAGTCAGTCATTTCCATATCTTTAACTGAGACTGGTATGTCATCTGGTATCACTCTTAATTTGTCTTCAACTGGTAATACACCTATGTGTTTAATGTGGTGTTCTATGATATTATGATGTTCTAATATTTCGCCGCAGTGACATATGATTTCATTTATATTACATGTTTTTCTTTTATGTTTTTTTGCTATGTGTTTAACTATCTGTGCATATGTAGATTTATAGGATAAGTCGTTTTGGCAATGGTTTTTTAAAATGTTTGGTATCTACAGTCGAGAGGGTTTCCCTCAGTATTAATACAATCAGATTTTGTTTTGAGTTAAGGTTCCTGCTCTTGTGGACAGGAAATGTTTTCAGAGTGAAAAGTCTCTGTGTGTTGACAATTCTATCTGTGTATTGTTTTGCGTTTATGATCTCATCAAAGTAGACTAAAATAAGTGGTGTTTTAAATCAATTGATGTCAGAATGATTGGACTTAGATGTTCGATATGTTGTCTATATTTTTTTCAACACATTTTTTCCCATACATATTAAATAAGCGTCGTTGTAGATTAAACTAGTTTTATTAAATTTTAAACGATTTTTTAAAAGTTTTGATTATTTTTATTGGTGATTTTGAAATGACTGAATCATTATCCAAGTGTCTCCAAATAAGTTTTCAGAGACTCGTTTGAAAGAAGATATTTTTAAAAAGTGAATTATTATATATAATATTTTAAATTAATCATAGGAATACATCGTTAGTTTGAGTTTTAGTTTTGAGGATATCCTCTTCATGAATTATGTTCCGACCTCTTTTTTGCTATATTCAAGGCGCGCGAAAATTTTTCATGCTTATTTTTGATTTAATTTTTTAATTTTGGAATAATTCAACTAAAATTTATCTTAATTTTAAATAATATGAATTTTAAAAATATTATATTTGTTTAGTTTTAATTTTTGAAAGTATTTTCGATATTATAAAATCGTTAGTAATCTGGAAATTTAAAAAGTAAGGTATATATTTTGATATAATTACGATTTTTGTAATTTTATTATTAAATTTTTGGATTTTAATAAATATATAAGGGGGTGTGCGAGTATATTAAAGTAATTTATAAGTTATTTTTTATTAATGTTAATTCATAAAGCAAATGTTTAATTTATAAAAAATATCAGTGCACTTTCTATTGATATAGGTGTTATCATGTTTTCATATTTAAGGTTGTTTGTAGTGCAGTTAATATGAAAGATTTGATGAGTAAAAATATTTTTTTTTAATGAGATACTCTTTTGTTTAAGAGGGGTAGATTACCTCATAGTAAAAAATTCTATGCGAAGGAATATTAATATTTTTTTAATATACTTTAATTGTGTGGAGTTATTTTAGGGATTAATAATATATTGTTATAAAGAAAAAATTTAAATGTTTATGATTAATAAATTTTCCAGACGATTTACCGGTCTGAATGAATTATAAAGGTTTTAATGGCATTTTCAATTTATCAATTGCAGGCTTCTGTTTTGAAGGGATTTGCTCCATAGCCAGAAAGTGAATCAATAGATGCAGTTCGAATCAATCTTCTCAGTGGCAATCGCAGTGCTTTAATGGGATTTTTTTGATCCATTAAGAAATACA